>JAYMTA010000112.1:0-40225 GCA_036897625.1 Pelargonium cotyledonis
ACCCTCCTTACAGCTCCTTAAAGTCAGACATTTACCAAACATAACTGACTTTTTGAAGCACCTCCTTACAACTTCTTAAAGTTTTTGCACCTCCTTTAAACTCCTTAAAGTTTTGAAGAAGTTTCAAGTAGACTAAACAAACAAACATTTAGGAGGCACGCTAAAGAGAATACCTCAAACTGTGTGATGCATGTGTAACATCTCTTCTTTCGAGTCGTTTCCCTACTTTGATGGCCATATGAAACATATATTTAAACTGCAAATAATGTTGCATTAAACTCTATCTTTAAATTATTTATTTAAGAAACGAAAACTCTATTCATAGTACACTACAGTAAAAACAACAATTCGCGAAGGAAACAATATCCCCCGCAAAACTATGATTTTGCGACATAAATTTTCATCGCCTCACATGCTTCATTCACAAAACACAAATTTTCTTGTACTTGTAGTCTATTGGTCTTTTTTAAATTACCCTAATCATAACAACTTCTATCTTTAATCTTCTGTGCTTCATATATTTTGTCCAACACTATTATTTTTGTTATAACTCCCCAATGTAATAACTTGGGACGAAATGAACCAAATTTAGTTACTAAACTTTTGATATAATCTCTATAGTAAAGACTATTTTATTTTTTTATTTTTATACTTAAAAGCCAGAAAAATGCGCTTATTTAAACAACCAAGTAAAGTTAGGTCATAAATCTAATAAAATATTATTACATAATAAAAACATTTCAAAAATAAACAGAAACATGCATCATGAATCTTCTAACTCAACAAACATAGATGGAAGGGAACGCCACCCAATCAGAGTGTTTGCAGTCGAAGGAAGCTCTTAAGCAGGATTGATAGTGCTGACTATTTGTTCGTCAAGAACGGCAATATGAGAAAGACCACAACCAAAACCGCTGAAACGATGTAATCTTCTATTTTGGGTTGAAAAATGAAAATTAATAATTAATTTAGGGTTGAAACTAGGACCCACCACAAAAATTCATGCATAAATTTGAGTATTCTACTCATTCCCAATTCACATTACTATGTCCAAAATACATTTCCAAAACTACCCTTACAACAGTAACAGCATTTTCCATCTCAGAATTTTGATATTAAAAATAAATAAAAAAAAGTCACAAAAACTCCACCTTCTCAGAGAGTCGAGCTGAACGGGCCAGAGATCATGATACCACCCACTGTCTTTCCAGAGAGGAAGTAGAGAGACAAAGTTGCTCACGCGCCTCCACACTGACGGAGGACGACGACGACGACGGCGACATCAAGGTCCGATCAGTTAGGGTTTCGAAGCTAGGGTTCGGTGAGGCACAGACCAGCTCTGTAGTCTTGTCTCTCTGAATTAGGGTTTCAGCTAATAATCAACTTTCTAGGGTTTTCGTTTCGCAATCAGGACTCTGATTTCCCAAGGTTTAGTGAGAGATGGTGCCCAATTTGGGCGCGGTTTGAAGCTGCTTGTAGGGAAGGAGGAGGAGGAGGTTTTTGATTTTTGGTGTGTGTGCTGGCTTCAATGGGGAGCACCGGTGACGCAGACCGTAAACGGCGTCATTTAAGCTCCATGTCACCTACGGCTGCTGCTGGTGCTAAGAAGCAGCATCCATTCCTGCGACCTTCGGAGGACAAGAAGGTATGATTGAAATTGTTTTGCTTTCTGAGAAATTCATGAATTTTTTGTTGTGTTTAGTTGTATTTAAGGTTTGGTACCTCAGTATTCGCGTTGTTGCTTTGCATGTAACTGTTGTGAGGTGAGTTGAATCATTTGATGCTGTGATGGGTGGTGCATAACTGTTGTTCTGACAAAACTATTGATTTTTTTCATTAATTTTGCATCATGAGTTTGTATCAAACTAGAATGTTTTTATTTTGCTTTGCATGCAACTGTTTTGTAGTGGACCGAATCATTTGATGTTGTGATGGTATGTAACTCTTGTTGTTCTCTGGTTATCTGTCTCCTAATTTATTGTTCTTTTTGTAAATTCTTATTGTTTTAATCTGTGAATGCCATTGAAGTTTGAACACCTGATTGGGATCATGGAATGAATACTTGATATATTTATTTCTTCATAACTTTGTCTGTTGGGTCCATATTTTGGTTATCCGTGCAAAATGGTTTTATACCTTTATTTTGTACTCTTTGTGAACTAGTTATAATAGAATTTGACTAATTCATTTTGACAACTTATAGTCCATTTAAAGCGACTTACTGTTCAATTTGTTGTTTTTGGAATGAAATTGAACTTATCCGGATTCCATCCGTCTATATTGTTTGGAATTGTTGAATGAGTAACTGAAATTCTATTTAAAAAAATAGTTTTCGTTTGGTCATTTCCCATAGTTATTATTTTTATTTTATTTTTAAACTTGCCTTGTTCGTCACTTCCATTTGTCCAATTTATATTGTTGCCTTTCATTTACTGCCAATCTTGACCCCAGTAGCACCACGACTCTTACTCATCGAACTACACCTTTTTGTTATCTAAATAAACCACAAAAGGCCACCAACTTCCACTATACACATTTTTAACCACAAACTCAGAAGAAACAAGCCCATGTTGGCTAAAAATCAATTTTTTTATTTGTTACCAAGGCTCTGCTAGAGCTTCAGATATGGTAAAACACAACCTTGTGTGCTTATTTTGAGAAACAAGGTAAAGCTAATGTATCTATTGACTCTGTGCAAGGAGCTTGTGTCGCAAGATTTCAGATCGTCATTCAAGTGTCCATCTTTTTTAATTTTTTGTTAATGATGATGGAAGGTTTCAGAGATAATTTTTGGCTTTTATGCTTAAAATTTAATAATGATAAATTGAATTGCGAAATACTATATTTTGTTTGAAGGATGAAGTGAGAAAATACTTATTGATTGCTGGGCAAATGCATTTTAAGTTATAACTTTTGGTTCTTGTTTGGATGTTTTACCATGCAACTTAGCTTTTTATAGAAGATAATTTATTTGGAAATTGTTGATTGTGCCCTTTTGTATTTAGAAATCGTGATAGTTTTCAAAGAACACGTATTCAGTAACTGTTATTTGGAAATTGTTGATTGTGCCCTTTTGTATTTAGAAATCGTGATAGTTTTCAAAGAACACGTATTCAGTAACCGTTATTTAATTTTTTGATAGAGTAACCGTTATTTGATTCCTTTCTATTTAGAAATTGTGAGTTTGTTTTCGAAGAACATGTATTCAGTAACCGTTAGTTTTTTTTTTTTTTTTTTGGATAGATTAACCGTTATTTGATTCCTTTCATTTTGTACATTTCTCATGATTAGGATGATTGCAATGGTGTTGCTTGCAACACAATGGAATTAGTAGTTCTGTCTTTACATGTCATTTGGTGGATGATTGGGTTGATTGGGTTAAATTTGAAGCAAAGGAAGGAATCTTTGGTGAAGTTGCTTATTTGCAACAATAGTATGCCATGCAAGAGTATCAGGGGGCTCAGTACCAAAGAGATGTGAATATAAATATTGATATTGACTTCCCATCTATAAATGAGATATTTTGTCTCTGTTATGATTTTTTTCTTTGGCTTATTTGTGCAGTGTTATTGGGTTTGGGTACTTTGGGAGATTGATTGTTTTGGTGTTCTAGTTTCTTATTATCCTTTTGTAGTCTACTCTTTCAATCCAGTTGGTTTACTGGGTTTTGTGTATCAATGTGTATGCCAATGCCAAATTGACAACCCTACTTTATAACCCGGATCTACTTCTGATCTTGTTATATTGTTTAGTGTGGCTTGATGTAGGTCCCCGCTTTTTAACTTGTGGTATTATTTTTCTTTAACTATAGAGTAGAATTTGTTTTGTCAAATAACTTCCCACTTGGTTAGTTCTATAGACATTTATGTTTGTTTCTGTAATTGCATTGCTTTTCCCACATAATTTGATATAGATTGCTGACATTTGTTGCTTATTAACTTTTGATTTTGCTTCGGATGATGTAGCTTAGTACTGCTGTGCTTCAGTTTCAAAATCAAAAGCTTCTTCAAAAATTAGAAGCTCAGAAGGTTGAGTATTTTGCACTTGAGAATAAGTACTGTCAACTGAAGGATAAACAACAGCCTTATAATGCCTCATTAACAACAGTTAACAAGTCTTTCAAAGAGGTGATACCTCTGTTATCACTGTTTCTCTTCATACTTCTCTTATAGATAGTTTTTTATTTTTATCAACATTCATTTTTTAGATTTGACTTTTTCTTCATTGTTTCATTTGTAATAGTTGGTAAATGATCTCGGAACATGTTCAATTCGAACAAGAGAGGCAAGCAAGGGGCCATATTTTAAACAATTAAATGATTTGGACGGTGAGTGTCTCATGATTTTTTTCTTTTGGCACATTTGAATTACATATGAGTTGATTAGTTTTGTATTAAATATTTGGAGTTGATTTTTTTGGCCTTTTCAAAATTTTTTTATGTGAAGTGTACTTAATCTTGTGGAATCAGTTTCTACTACTTGGTCCTTCCTCCGTAATGAATTATCTCTTGTAGAAAAGTCAATGTTTAATTTAAATCACAATTATGTTGTTGAAGTAGAATGTTTACATCTAGCTAGAACTTTTGGAGATTGTTTAATCAACTGGACTTGACAAAAAGATTGCCAAATAGACATGTAGAAATAGGAAATGGATGTTTTTATATAAAAAAAAAGTAAAAGAGAATTTATGTAAGGAATTGCATGAGTTGAAACATAGATTCTTTGTTGCTAGCATGACTAGAAGCGATGAAGATAAGCTTTTCTTAATCTAAGGTGAGAATTAAGTAGTTTAATTAACACATAATCAAATCCCAGAAATCATAGGATTCTAAATAGCTACACAACCTCTTTAAACTCTAGTTGTGTCTGAATAGACATGTAAGTTTGCGAGCACTGAGAATGTGAAACCAAAAGTTGTTAGGAGTATATAGATGGTAATAGTTAGAATATGACCGGGAAATGAGTCTTGCTTGTTGAAGTTCATTGGCATTGTCATTGGAGGTGTGCATCGATCCAAGATTGGACCGGACCGAATTTTAGGGATTATAAGACTGGGACCGGACCGAATAGACCAAAGTTTGAAAAAATGCATTTTTATAGATTTAAAAAATAAAATAAAATAAACTGTGTAATTGAATTTCATTGAATCAATAATATTTTTAAAATGAAAGTTAATACTAAATAATTAAAGATATTGCAATTAAGAAGTTCGTGGATATCAATATAATTGAAAATCCAAATAAAATTTAATTGATATTCAAACTTAAACTCATGGCAATAAGCTTGAGATTGTAGAAAATGTGAGGTTGACCATGTAATCGACGATCATTGTGGTGGAAGTGATGGAGAATGGCAAGAGGATAGACTTGGGTGGCACCGACTAGATGAAGGAAACCATGCTGGTGCCACCAAAACCTTAGTCAAACACCAAGGAAAGGGGTCATTACAGATTCACCAAAGGAGATCACCAAGGAGGATGCCATGAGAGATAGCCGAAGGAGAACACCAAGAGAGATCTTTGAGTTTTTTATATTTTATTTTATTTATTAAAGGTTGGAGTGCTTACAAGGAGCAAGAAGAGATCCAAAACCAATAAAGAGAATTTATAAAAAGTTTCTTTAAATCATAGAGAGAGAAGTTGGTCAAACAAGCAACCTAGATTGCCACAGGAATAATGAAATTTAAATGAGACTCTCAAAACGAAATCAAGAGACTTTGATACCACGTGTCAATATAAGAGAGAAAATAAAATTGATATGAGCATTAGTACACAAGAGAGCCTATTTATAGGCTTGATAGATTGACTACTAGTACTAGTGATATCTTAAAAGGAAAGTGAATAACTAAAGATATTAGAATACCATGGGCACCAACATAATTGATAGTCCCAATCAATTATAACTGATTTTCAGATTTATTCTTCAACACCTAACATCCACTATGTTTTAGTAACATATTAATTGAAGTGCAAGCCATAACTTCTGTTTTCTGTAATAAAGCTCGCAGGTTGTCTCTTTTTGTTAGAAAAAGCACTCAAATTAGAATTAATACGAAGGTAATTTAAAAGGTTTCTTTAACAGGCGGACAAAACGTGTGCCTAGGTGCGATAAAGTGTTTAATGTCTGCACCTTACTATAAAGGCGCCCACTTCAAGGTACTCATAGCACTACAGCTTCAAATCACACGAGGCTTGTGCCTAGGAGCTTACTTTGACAACATAGATTGTGTGGCGTGTGGCTTGTTATTGATTGAGATCTTAATCAATAACATGACATGCCTTCCATCTTTTGAGCATACCCTTGCAATACCAAAATTGCTTGAATGGTGAATCTTATCACTCTAGAAGGCGATCAATGAAACTCCAGTCTAAAGTAGGGATGGAAGTGAATGTGATTTTGAAGTCAGGGGACACAGTGCAGTTCACCCTTTAGAGAATATGTTCTCCAAAAATTAAATATCCATCTATGTCTCATTCTGATTCAATAAAGCATGCTATGTCTAGCTAACTTTTAAATTGGGAATCAGCGTGACTTATGTGTGTGCCTATAATGTTGTAGAATACAGTGTACAGTCAACAGTAACCTTTTATTTTGTTACTGTATAATTCACCTACATGTGTTTCTGTGAAAGTGACTACAAATTAAACTTTCTGTGCTTAACTTCAAATGGTCAAACCTTACCACTCACATCAAGTAGAAACTGATTTAATAATTGAGAATGTACATGTCTTGCAGTTTGCTCATGTAATCTATCTTCTTGGACAGTATTTTGTGGTGTACTTATTAACACTCATATTTTCGCAGTTTGCAAAGAAAAGACAACCTTTTTGTTTAATATGCATCTTCACTCAAAAGTTTGGATATGAAAACTAAGTTTATTATTCTCAAGGCATTTCTATGTATGCATCCAATTCCAACTGTGCTTGTACACCAGGGAGTCCATATTAAATCTTATGTACAGTGAGGGTTTTAAATATGTGATATTATAACTTCTGTTGCCCCCTTTTTTTACCTCTACGCACTACCAGTTGTGCAAAGGGGACATGAAAACAAATTTTCATAGTATCTGCATATGGTATCATCTTAGTCGTTAGTCGTCTTGTGTGCAACTGCTGAATCCAATGTATGTTGATGTTAAATGTGGTTCAGTCTGAAACTCTGAATATACCAAACTACTGATAGCTTTCTTTGCTTGGCCGAGTAATTTTGTTTCAGTTTTGTAGTCTTATGGTTTTTCTGCTCATATTTGACTAATATTGCTCATGCTATAGGCATGATTATGTCCTAAACCACTTTATGGTGATTCTTTCTGGAGTCCTCAAGCTTTCAAACAGGCAAGCTGATTGTTATTGTGTTTGTGATGATATAGACAATCTTCGGGCCATACGATGTATTAGACTTGTACTTAGTGAATCATAGTGCCGAGTCACCAGCTGCTTACAGATATCTAAGATTTTTTTTTTCTTTAGCGATAGGTTGGATTAGTCGAGCTACATATTTAGTGGGTGTCTGACATTTCTTCTTTTAAATGTTTACCTATGGGTTTCATTCTCTTTTGTGAGTACATTCACGGTTTGTTTCAACACTTTTTAATTAATTGGTCTTTCTTGCTTCTTTCATTAATTAGTGTCAGATGATAAAGCATGCTTTCATACTTGCATAACCTATAATGCTGTGATGAAGATGTGCGAGATGTGATGTCTTTCACTTGGGTGAACGAAGTTGAAATTATTTTCGAAATCATTTTATAGTTTTTGACTTATTGGTAAGCTGTGTTTGTCATGTAACGTAATTACTTCTGTGCTCTTCCCTAACGTGAATGTGAATGAATCCTCTAACTAGACTTTGTTAATGTGAATGAATCCTCTAACAAGCCTTTTTTTTTGGTCAGATGGGGCTCCATCTCCTCAAGAGGATGCTTTCCTTAGTCGTCTTATAGAAACCGGTGCAACTGAGAGTTCTTTTACGCATGATTGCTCCGATAAGATAGGAGCAGATAAAGACACTGGTGTGCAAATTTCTAAAAGTATCTTATGTAATGTTCTGGCTGCCAGTAATAACCTTTTGCATCTTAAGGATGAAGTACTTCATGTAGTTTTGAAAGAGCTTCCAGATGAGGGTAAGCGTTATATTTAACTGTAGCTGTGTTCCCTTTTCATTGTGAGTTCTCGATTGTATTTACGCCTGTTGCTGCATCTGTTAGGTTCATCCCCACGAAGGATGCCAAGTGATTTGAAGATGGAAGTCAAGAATCTAAGATTGGCATTAAGTGATCATCATTTGGAACACAGAGAAATAGCAAGAGAGTTTCGGACCCATCAGAATGTTGATGCAAAAGATACAGCTGAACTGCAACATTTAAGAGGTAAATATCTGATTTTGCTTGTATACGAGAGCACTGCCTGTATGGACATTCGTCTCCGTTTGGTTTGCAAGAATAGGAATGGAATTTCATACTGATTCCTTTGCAGCTGAGGGATATTGGGTATACAATTTCATTTCCTTTCCATATATATATATATGTGTGTGTGTGTGTGTGTAGATTAAGGGCAGAGAATCCTCTTCTTGCACCCTGAAACCGCCAATGGAATAGAAGTACCTGGTTCAGTTCGTGCTTCCGCCAGTGAAGTTGGCTGGAATTCCCTGTCATATTTGGGCTGAATCCTTTTAGGGGTTCCGTCTAGAGGTCTCTTTTTTGTAATCCCTAATTACTTTTAACCAAAGATGGCCTTGGTGTCTGATGTAGCAAATTCTTAGTTTCAGGCATGAGGACAAAATAACTTAGTTATCACCTTAATTATCAGTTAATCAAAAGTTGCATGGAGATCTGAACAAATCTAAACAAATAACCTAAGTAATCACCTTAATAGTCAGTTCATCAAACATTGTATGGAGATCTAAACGAAGAAAATTACATAGAATCATTAAGACATCCCCAAACTTGATTTTAATAGGAATTCACTGTTAGAGAAAGAGAAGCCAAACACTCTGATAACTTAGTAATCACCTTAATATTCAGTTAATCCGATGTTGTTTGGAGGTCTAAACAAAGATTAATGCTTAGAATCATTAACACTGTGATAATGTAGTAATCACCTTAATACTCAGTTCATCGAAGTTGTATGGGGATCTAAACAAAGATTATTACATAGAATCATTAAGACATCCGCAAACTTGACTTCATTAGGAATTCACTCTTAAAATTACATTAAGTTGTGTTATCCCATTGATCTCAAATAAGATGAATCTAACAGCCCCCAATGCATCATGCATCACTTCTTACTGCGGGGTAGCCACTCTGAATGTATTTCACTATTTCTTTATCAAGCATATGTTGCTCAGTAAGCCCCCTTACTATTTGTTTTAGAGCCCAGCCAGTCTGTGGTATTGTAGAACTAGTTTGAAAACTTACATCTAATTGTGGTTCAAATTTTAATGAACTTTTTATTGTTTGTTTCTCTCTCTCTCTCTCTCAGCTTATCAAATCATGTTTTAAATGAAAATAGATGATATGCATGTCTGAATGCATTCTTCTGTTGGTTATGTGAAGGAGAATTGGGGAGCACGATTGCTGAACTTGAAGAAAGTAACTGCGAACTGTCAACTCTGAAAGCAGAGAAAGATGCAGTGAAAGGGGCAATTTTTCCTGTCTTGAACTTGGGGAGTAAACATGTTGCCAGTGATAAATTCAGAGATAAACAAAAAGACTTGCAAGATTTGAAGTCTATGAATAAAGAGATAACGGTGATTCATTTGCAAATTTTGTCCCTTATTGTTTATTGTTTATTGCCATTTCGAGAATTTGTTTGACTGAATTTTTCAGACAATTTGAGCTTGACAGGACCAAGCTTTGTCTCGACTTTTGGAGATTAAAGGTATTCATGAAGAAAGATTACAACTATTACAGCAGTTATCTACTTTACTGGTTAGCTTTCTGGATTCTCTCCCTCTCATTTTCACAAAGAAAAATCTCGAATAAAAGGAAAAAGAAAAGATGGGTTACATCTTTGTTACAGTTTCACTTATTAATGGTGTCATTCAATTGACAGAACATGTTGAAGAATGTGAAGTGTATTGCTTCTTCCCAACCCTACCTCTCTATGAAAGACCAACTAGAGAAGTCAAAATCAGATCTTATGCAATATCAGACCTTATTTGAGAAACTACAGGTTGTAACTGGTCGGTAGTTTCATTAAATGCCTTCACCTTGCATTTTTCATGCAATATTTAGTGTGAAACTGACAAACCTTGTTGATTGCTAATTGTAGGTGGAGAAAGATAACCTTGCCTGGAGGGAAAAAGAATTGAATATTAAAAATGATTTAGCCGATGTTTTTCGTAAAACCAGTGCAGTTATTGATTCTAGAATAGCTGATCTACGAATAGAGATCCAGAAACAAATTGATGAAAGAAATATGATTGAAACTAAGCTAGAAGCAATGAAGAGAGTATCTGGTAAGAAGACATTTGATGCTACTTTTCATTTTATGTGTGCTGCCCATAATAGTAATTTATGCTTCTTTGTTGATGGAGAAGATCTTTCAGGAAGAAAAGACGTCATTGCAGAATTTAAGAGTTTAGTCTCGTCGTTTCCTGAGAAAATGGGCATCATGCAGAATCAACTACGTAAATATAAGGAGGCTGCTTGTGATGTTCACTCTTTGCGAGCAGATGTGCAGTCTCTTTCTAATGTCCTTGATTCTTTGGTGTGTGCCCTTCTTAACTATTTTATTTCTTATACTCATTCGATGGGTTAAATTTTATTCTTTTGGCATACAGGCCAAAAGGTGCGAATCATTATCTGCCAGATCTACTGACCAAGTTGCTGAGATACGAACATTGCAAGCTGTGGTATATCTCTATTAATAATAATTATTTAATTGCATCACAAACATTTATTTGAATTTAGTCATTGAATTGAATTATTGAAGTGCTATACAATTATCTTAACATTTATTTAGAGATGATATTACCCTGACTTTGGTTATATCCTAAAATTTCATTTGCTGATGTCTATGCTGGATGTATGTGGTATGTATTTGGGATCTTTGAGTAAAAATAAAAATCTGTAGTGCAATTTGGGTTTTTGTGGTAGTTGGTATTTATAATCACTTCTGTGGCTGTCTGAGTTTTAAGTTCAACTGGCCCTAAACCATGGTAGCTTTTACGGATTTTCATGTTGGGTGTATGCATTATGTATTGAACATCCTTGGGTAACAATCTCTTGTGCTGTTTGAATTTCTGTGATGGTGGAAGATTTCAACATCAACTTTAGGGTCTCTGTTTTTGAGTGTGAATCATATTGGTTGGAATATTATATCAATTTCTCTCCTTGAAGTTTGCCTGTACTTTCATTAACAGCCTTTATTTATATGGACATGTGGTGGCATGATATCTACTTGCCATGTACACGGGATATCATCTACTTACCATCTACAGGGAATAGCGGGGAACTCTTACACACTGTTTAGAAACATTTATGTCTTCACTTTTAAGAAGATTTGGGACCTGAAATATATGAGGTTTCTGGAAACTTGCCCATATTTTTGCTGGTATTAAGATATAGGATATTGAAAAGTACGGCCTGTTTGTAAACACACCCTTATTTTAACTGACAGAAACTTTGGGTTATGGAAGAGTTGGCATGTTTAGAAACATGCTCATGTCTTAACTTTTCAGAAGAGTTTGGGATGTAGAAGAGTAAAGGCCTTCCGCTAGAATCATGAATGAATTAGAGAATACGTTTTTTATCTAAAAAGAGAGGAAAGAAAATATGATAGAAATCAAAATGCTCTGTTCATTTGGCTGTTGATGAGACTCAAATATATAGAGCATCGAATATTTCATTGTATTTGGGAATTACCCTATGAATTTTCTAGTGCAAGGACCATTATAGTGATAAAAAAAAGGAACACACAAGAAAGGTTTATCAGATTTGTACCCATAATCACCATGATTCAGAAGCTATCTTTAATCATATGCAGTTCTCCCTTATAAAGCAATATTGTCACTAAGTCTTTTGAGAGCAACATTATGGTCTATATTTGGAGCTCTATGTTCTCTGCTCTGACCAGACCTTATTTGTTGGTAAGCATCCATTAAGATTCCAACACGTCCTTTCCTGGTAGAAATGAGTACTGTACTGGCTACATGTCCTATAACAACATTGTCTATTTTAAATGTCATCAACCATGCTTGAAGAAGGCATCATATTTTGTGATCACTATACTCATAACAATCAAACGTTGTTTTATACAATTCAAAATAATACAAATCCATTGAGCCTAAGAATGTTTAAGATACATTTAAGTGCTAATCTTTCTTGGCAATGGATATTGCTCTTCTCAAGAACGCTGTCTATGTTCGAATGCTTTCCATCCTCAAAATTTCATTTTGATCTTCAAACAATTTTACTTATTTTTGTGCTTAGACCAATTACATTCTAGCTGTTAAATTTGATCTTTAAATTTTCTATTGAATTTCTTTTTCATTATATCTGGATTGCAAAATTAATGTATTAGTATTTTTTTTAACTTATTTGGGAAGTAGGATTAACACATGAGCTTAGATATTTTAAATATGTTTGTGAAAAATAATTTGTTATAAAAATCTCGAATTTTAATATATGAGTAATGTTTTCCTCGAACATAGGTCATAAGTAATTTTTTCTAAATAAAAATGAGGCAACATTATGTTTTGTTAATTATTTTTTTTTTGTCTTCTCTTTATTTATTATATGCTGTTTTTGCTTGTGATTCTCTGTGTATAAGATGATTTATACAAGACACATTCATAAATTACACTTGCTTATATGCTTATGTTAACGTTTGTTGATTAAAACATTATGAATTGACATATAGGTCAAAGACCTATTTTACAATATTGAAACTCATTTGAAGTATGTAACTTGGTAGACATGTCAGCTTGAGTTAATAAACCTTGTTCTGCTGCAGGTTCAAGATCTGGAGGAAAGTGGCCTGGAATTACAGCTGATTCTGGATATGTATAGACATGAGTCAACGGATTCAAGGTTAGATTATTGTATGTTTTGAAATAAAGATATATACTTAGTATTCACTACGATGCTTTAGGATTAATCACCTCATTTCTTAAATATTTGGTTGTTCTAGTGTTGATCATAGATGGTGATATAGCTTCTTGTAATTTCACTAGGCGTATTCGGCTTCGCATGATGGTCTCTTATCTTATGTTCTACAATGTTCAAAATTTCTAATATACGATTACATTGTTGCTTCTTTGATCTTATAATGGTTTCTTCTGAAAATTTGAAAAATGTTCCTTTTCTAAATGATATCATTATCCCCAAGAGATCATTCTTTGATTACAGGTCTGTTTTAGAAGGTAGAGATTTGGAATACAAAGCATGGGCCCATGTTCAAGGATTGAAATCCTCCCTGGATGAGCACAACTTGGAGTTAAGAGTAAAGACAGCAAATGAAGCTGAAGCCATATCTCAGCAACGGCTAGCTGCTGCAGAGGCTGAGATTGCAGATCTGAGACAGAAATTAGAAGCTTTGAAAAGGTTTCATTTATTTTGATGATGTTTCTGGACACATTTATATCGCTTTGCTGATAAAATTGGGTGTCTGACCTGAATTGTTTGATTCAATTATCTGCTTAAATGAACCATTAATAAATGTATGTGTGTGTGTGTGTGTGTGTATATTAAGAATGCTGATCTGATAGATTCCTATTATTCAAATCTGTATTCGTCATTGCTCCATAAAAGAAAAACACGCATTGCTCTTAATGTGTAGTGCTTAGTTCTGTGGTGCCACGATTTTGAAATGGTTATCATAAA
Organism: Pelargonium cotyledonis; assembly: GCA_036897625.1. Lineage (NCBI taxonomy): Eukaryota > Viridiplantae > Streptophyta > Magnoliopsida > Geraniales > Geraniaceae > Pelargonium > Pelargonium cotyledonis. Next base: position 13,821 of record JAYMTA010000112.1, read on the forward strand.
CAAGCACATTGGACCTATGCAAGATGTTGAGAAGTTGGGTTTTGAAAAGTTGGAGATTGTTTTTCATTACACAGAGAGTACAATGTTATATATTATTGGTTGAATTGTTATAACTGGTAAGTGTTATCACTAGGTTGTAACTATTGATAAATGATAATAGTAAATTTTGTATAGAAAATAATTGGACCTCCAACTCCTGTAAGATCTAGTGTGTGTGTAACTTAAGAGCAACAAAATCCCTATTTAGGATTACCTTTCCAGGGAAAATCCTTTCTAATTCTATATCCTGGTTTGCATCTGTTTGACTTCATTCAGTGTGATCCTTATGCCATTCCACTAGCTAAATATGTTTTGGTTACAATGATTTTTGTTTTATTTATTAACATTCTGAGCCAATAAAATGCCTAGATTTATTTTCCATGTATGTAAAAGTCTTATTAGCAGTGGTTATAAGAATGAAAATAACAATCTCATTCATGCATTTATCCTAACAAAACAAGGGAAATGAAATGTGATTGACACTTCCATTCCTTCATTAATAGAACTCCATTCCATTTCCTTGTCTACTGGATTACTCTTAAGCTTTAGATTTCATTCTTCTCCAAAGCTTTTGCGGTCACCTTCTTTGCTTTCTGTTGATGCAATTCTTCCCGTGACATGATTATAAGCATTAGCTCTTCTGAAGTAGCATTGGATTTATCATAATCAATAGTTTTAGTGATCGTATATGTTTGTGTGGCCGTTTTAGTGAACCAAAGCTCTGAAAATTTTCTAACTATGTGTTTGAGGAGTAGTAATAGAGAATCAATCTAATCAGAGAACTTCTTAGATTGATACAGTTATGTTTATTGTGAATAGAAAAAGGTTGTAGAATAGTTTTTTTATATGAGAAATTATTTTGTCAGGATTGGTCTAGGGAGTGTACATGTGTCTTATTGATTGATATGGTCTTCATGCTCAGTTTTGAAAGGCTATAAGTGGTGTCATGGATCATTTAATCATCAATCTTTTCTGTTCTCTTATATTTGAAGATCTAAATGCTTTAGTGGCTGAATAAGTGAACTCTTCCATTTGAACTCTAGATTCTTGGCCTTAATGTTAGTTAACTTGGATCTCTTTAATGATTCTTTGTAAATAGTTCGCTATTTAAGCCCTAACTCCTAGTATTACTGAATGGGCAAATAATTTATGCTTTTAATGTAAATGACCATTATTTTTTTTAGCATTCCAATTTAATTTTTACGTATTACAATTATTGAATTTACTTGTACATCGTCTTTGCAGTTTGATTGTTAAGTCTGCATACCATCAATCATATGTTATTACATGTAAATTTTCTCTAGAGTTGATAATTTTGCTTCGGGAAATTTGCTTCAGTTGATTACATTAATGAGATGAAAATAACATTCTTTCACTCTTTTTTTCCTGCTACACATGTGAATATAGTTATTAATGTGTATGGCTTTCATTTCAGGGGTATTTCGAGACTCTCTGATGTCCTGAAATCCAAGAATGAGGAAAATGAGTCATTCTTATCTGAGATAGAGGTTAGTTTACTGCCATATCTGATGCTGGACTAATCCTTTGGTGTTGCTGGTCTGAAATTATTGTTCTGGTATCTTGTTTTCTTTTTCTTTTTCCCATCCAGACTATTGGACAGGCATATGATGATATGCAAAATCAAAACCAGCATCTGCTGCAGCAAATCACAGAGAGAGATGATTATAACATCAAGGTGAGTGGTATAGCCACTAATCTCTTCTGAAGGTTTGGTAATTTCTTTGTTGTTGTGAATGCTTTTTAAGCCTTTTGTAAATTACAGTTCATTTTGGAAATCTAGAGGTGGTGCACCAGTGCCAGCTTCGTTTTTCAAGTATATCGATGATTTTATTGATTCTTTGAATATTTTCCAGTGAAGGTAAGGTAGTTTCTTGCATCGAGTGTCAACAATGTTACCTAGTTTTTGTTCAAGCTAAATATTTTGATAATCTTTACTTTAATGAATATAGTTGGCCTAATCTAAATAGCCCTCAAACACTTCATCTTCTTCATAATACCTTCTGTTGCAACATACCCACACTTCACTGGATCGGTGCCTTAGTTCATACTCCCAAAAATCCGTTCTCTTATTCTAGCAAGTAATAGGCGTCTTCCTCTTTCGGCGCTCTTCTCTCATCTGCCACCTCAATTACTCCTGCAGCCAAGTAACGACACGAGAAATAATCCATTGGAGATTTACAGCTCCTTTGTGAAATGTCCTCCTTTGCCATCCCAGCCATGTATTGGAGCCATGAGCTGACCCAACATAGAATAGGTCCGTACTTATTGAATATTGAAAGAATATATGTGATGGGGAACAAGTACTGGTACCAGATTGTATCCTGCACCGGTACTCAGCCCCATTTGTAGTGGTGCTTCTCTAAATCTGATGTAGTGTCTCCCTGTCCCAAAATAGGTATCATGCTTTTTTATTCATAACAGTTAAATGATTAGCCTTTTTTCTAAACATGTAATCAACTAATTATTTGCAAAATTTACAAATATATTTCTTGAATTCATTTTTCAAAATAAGCAGGTTTTTTGTCTGAACTCTTAAAGTGGAACTATATACTTGTGGTCATGTTGCTTCTTTAATATTATAATCTTGTGTACATGTACATGATTCTCTGGGTGTTTATATAAATTGATAAGGTTAGCTTGTGGACAATTAAGCAGGCTCCAACAAATTGTATTGTAGATTGTATTGTAAAATAAAAAGATACTAGAAAAAACAACAGAAATGTTTATATTCAAATTATAGACTAAGTTTAGGACATAAGTAAAACACACATTTCCGTGTCTTCTGTTTCTTACTACATGGTGTATATTCTTTATTCCCTGGATTTTTCTAAAGTTTATGTTCAACATCTTCAATTTTGGAACTCAACAAACCCTGTGATATTGCACAAGTCACACTATGGTTTAGTACAACTGCAAACACATATGCGTATGATGTCTTACATGTTTGGGCGTATAGTTTGTCTGTTAAGCAGGATTTATAGGTGTGAACTCAGTTTTAGACGACACATTTCAGGTCCCACCCACCTATACATGCGCACATATAATAGTTGCTGAGGAATCCCAGTGATTTTTTTCTGAATATACAAGTTGAGTCCTCCACCAAACTGCTTAACCTATTAGGTTGGAGTCAAGTTTAATATGGTATTAGGGCTGGTTATGTTTGGGCCTAGTGACCAGTTTTCCTTAGCTCCTTTATAGATTCATATGCAGGGTCTGTTCTCTTATCCAATATATAAGCAGGGGGTGGGAGTGTTAAGCGATTCCACATTAAAAAAAAAATGTGAATTTTGTCACCACTTGATATACAAGTTGGGCCTACCCTAACAACTTAAGCTTTGGGGTTGGAGTGAACTTTAACAATAAAAAAAATCATGGTTTCCAAGAGTAAATGCGTAGTTTATTCATCTCTTCTATCTATTCTTTTGTGGTTAATATGAAAAATTGTGATTAAATGTAGTAATGAGCTGCTTATTATTAGTAGTTATAGAATAGATGTTAAAGCAAATAGTATAGATATTAATTTTATTATTAAGAGTTTGTTATGATAGTGAAATGCCTTGTCTACTTGTACCATGATACAACTTTGTAGCTCAGATAAAAACTATTCCTAGTTGTCTACCTGTGCCATTGTTATTGATAGTTACAGTTGTACTTGAATCGTTTGCTTGGTCGTAGTCCATATATTTTATGAGCAATAAAGGATATTCTTAGAGAGAACTAACAAGGGAAACCCATTCAAATGGATGTAATGAGAGTTTCTTTTATTCTTTGCCAAAATCTCTGCATCAAAAAAAGTTTTGTATTTGTAACAGGCTGCACCTAAACCAAGTGAGCTTTTGTCTGTTTCTCTTCTCCTTAATTGAAACCACTTGCCTCCACTTACACCATATGTGAAATTGAAGTTTGATTACGAGCAAATTCTGGATATAAGCAGGTCAACCATTCCACAATTTTCGGATGACAAATGAGTTTTTTACTGAGCAAATCCCAAAATGCTGTTATGAGGAAATTCATTTAATAATGTATAATGTAATATGAACGTGTGGAATATATTATCTTTTCTATGTTTGTTTACAATTATTTTCTATTAATAGATTTTATAACATTGCAACATCTGTCACTGCTAATGATGTTGACTGAACCTCATACCATGGTTCATTTAATGCCGGTATTTTATCTTTTAGAATTTCATATGCATATTATATATATATGTGTGTGTGTGTGTGTGTGTGTGTGTGTGTGTGTGTTGAATAGTGGGATGTTATAGATTTTAGATCATAGTACTTATGCTGTGGCTATCTTTGTTCTTGAATCAGCTTGTTTTAGAAGGTGTCAGGGCAAGGCAGATGCAGGATGCTCTATTTTTGGATAAGCGGACCATAGGGAGGGAGGCCCAGCAAGCCAATGCATCTCTAGAATTATATGAGATGAAAGCTGCACGAGTTGAAGATCAGGTATACTCCTATCTCATTTTTTGTTTGAACGGACTCAAATGGTGAGTATGAATACTGATTTGTGTGGACTGCCATGTAGCTAAATGCCTGCTCAGACCAGGCTCAGGAACTTACCGAAGATAAACATAGAAACTCTATTGCTTTTGAAAATATCCAAAAGAAGTTGCTGGATGTACGAAGACCGTCTCAGCAAGCAAGCGAATCACTGGGGGAATCGCAAAATAGGATTGTTGGAAATCGAATAGCACATATGGAGTCAGATGTACAACTAGAAACAGAAAGGTAGTAATAACATACTCAATCCCTTGTAATATATACAAGTTGACTGATGTATCTTGATATTTCAGGTTTGGGAAAAAGAGGATAGAGGAGGAACTTGAAGTGGTAAGTAGGAAGGCATCACAACTTAGAGCACAGACAGAGGGTTCATCTGTTGTGGAAAAGCTTCAGCAGGAACTTAGAGAATACAGGGACATACTCAAGTGCAGTATCTGTGCTGACAGGCCAAAAGAGGTAAATGTTCCTAGCAAGTTCAATTCCATGATGTTGAGCACTGCCAGCGTATAGGCAATTGTGGTGATTATATCACGGTTTTGGCTGTTCTCTTAAGTTTATATTCAAATTCTCATTGCCTCCAAAGAGAGTAGGATAAATGATCACATTTGCAGTAGATAGAGAAAAGGAAAACATTTCCTATTTATTTTAGTTACATTAGAGGTTTCAAGAATTGGGTTTTGATTCAAATATTCAATGAAAATGGTCTACTTAGATAATATCTTTATCATCACCAATCTTCCTGGGTATTGGATGAGATTGAGTTAAGCGCTTGGGTTTTATGGAGGGTTAGCTTTGTGCACTGACCCACTCATCTAAACTATATTTTGGCTCTTTTTTTGGAATGCCCTTTTGCCATTCAGTAAGAGGCATGTCAAAATAATTGTGATTTTGTGTGATTAAAAATAAACAAGCCTATTGATTGAGGTATTAGTATATTATGGGTAGGAAACCACAGAAATCGAAGGAATGATTGATATGCATGTAGCACAAAGCTGTCAAATCCAGCAACCTTAACTGCTTTACTCTTTCAATTGTCCAAATTGAAAACTATTTTTTTGTCAGAAGTGGAAGTGGGGGTAGGGTAGATGATAGTTTTACAGAAGTTTTGTGGGTGTCTGCAAATAGCAGACATTTTGTGAGAGATTAAAATTATGTAGAATAGAAGTATTGGATTTTTTCCCCTAATAGTTTTCCTTTGTAAAAACACAAATAAATAAATAAGAACATAAAAAACCAATCTGTGGGTATCCGAATGTTGTACATTGTCATAATAGATAATTTATCAGGAAATATGTTGGATGGTGATAGCATGGGATATCTTACAGGACAATCATTAACCAATCATATCACACATAAAGGCATGATAATCATTACCAAGCATGCAATCCTTTTCTATTTTATGTTTTCCTTTTCACGGTTTTATGAATTGGGAACACACTGTGTTTGGTGTATGGCTGAATGTCGTGCTAGTGGTAAGGGCAAAAGGAAGATATATGTGACACAAAAACATAGTTTTAAGATTGTGCTAGTCTGTTGTTAGATTGGCCTTTTCTGTTTCTAATGATATGCTGCTTAAAGTATTTCCTTATTGTACAGGTCGTTATCACAAAATGCTACCACTTGTTCTGCAACCCGTGTGTAAAAAGAATTATTGAAACTCGTCACCGGAAGTGTCCAGTATGTTCTGCAAGTTTTGGGGTTAATGATGTGAAACCAGTTTATATCTGAATCAAAATGGAGGAATCTATCTTCTCTATCCGCTGGTGCTTACAATCTGAAGTTTTGACATGGATGCATATAGAATCATGTGTATTGCAAATTAGAAAATTATTGAGAAATGGAACATTGACAAGAACCAAGAGCGTTCTTCTCTGGTTTCATTCCTAACAAGAAGTGCGCATGATTGTTAGATTTGCAGGCTGTTCTAGGTTTGCTTAATTGACTATCTTCTGTTGACTAGTGTGCTTGTGAAACTTGTTTAGTCATTTTTGTTGCCGATTTTTCAGAATCTGTCCAATGCTATTTCCTAAGGTGACGGAGGAAGCATGATCATAGAATAAATCTTTAGTGTTAAGCCAATGGGGAAAAAATGGTATTGCGATGCAAGTTAGCTCTGTATGATGTCTATATCGGTTAGTATATCCTCTAGGGGTTTGTTTCTGAAAATGCGAATGTTGGCAGTTTTGTAACTTATTGTGGCTGCAGATTTGTACATATCTTGGCTCTTGAATAAGTCAATGTTCAATTGTTTTGTTTTCCTTCTTTTTCATGGTGGTTTTATTATTATAGACCAGCTGGGTCTGTAAATATGCCTGCCAGATTTATCTTATTTTGTTATATTGTTTCTTTGCCCTTAGTGTATTTTTCTTCAATGTTTTGTTCCAAAGAATGGGGTATTGTATTGAAAGTTAATTTCAAACATCTGTCATTTCCCAATCATACTCAAATAACCATTCGTCATGTAGGCAATTTATGGTTGCTTCTGTCACAACATATGGTCTTTGAACTTTTATTTGATTCAAAATGGTTTCTGAACGTTCAAATATTGATCTAATCTAATTGTCATCCCCTACAATTAGACACAGATTTTCATGTAGGAGGTCGTGGGTTCAACTCTCATTGTGTCGGATGGTGTCTTGGTGTGTGGTTAAGACACATTTATATGGGAGATCGGGAGTTCAACTTTCATTGCGTCGGGTGGGTGTGGATTTTGGATTAAAATGGCAGAGCTATTCTCTGATGTGTAGTTCAACTAATAAAAGATAATGATCATTGTTCTTAGAGCTTACGTCAAAAGTTTGTGGACCAATTTGGGTTAATATTGATCAATATTTAAAAGTTCGACTTTTTTTGAGTCAAAAAAATATTTAGGACTAAGGACTATTTTTAGTTAATAAAATTCAAGGATCAAATAGAATTAAAACACAAAAATTTAGGTACCAAATTGGATTATTTACCTATTATTAACCACCATACATGTGCGTCTATAATTTCTGCAATATTTTTGACTTTTCCACACCCTTCATATAGTTACAACTCTTTATGAGGGGGTAACTCAAAAGTTCAAAGCATGCTTATATGAGAGATTGTTGTTTCAAATCTCATTGAGTGGAATGGAGAAATTTCAAGAAAAGAGGAACTATTCTTTGTGTCCAACAAATGAAGAATGGTTACTATCGACAATTCATTTCCTCTCTGAGATAAAATTACTTTTTTTTTTTTATCAACAATAGACACTTATATTCATGTAAATAAGATTATAAAAATAAAGCGCATTTAACACTACTAAAAACAAAAAACAATACAACACCACCGGCTCGGGAAGTGTGGAGGACAAGATAAAATTACTTGAATATCTATGAAGAACAAAACGTACGCTTCTCCCAAAATAACCATCTATGCAAACTCAACACAAACTCTCCATCCCTATAAATCAACATAACTAGCTTGCTCGTCAGTGATGTTCATGTGAAAAATATTCCATGACGCAATAATATCATTAAAACATTCATCCATAAACTTGCCATGTACTTGGGTTAGGCACACCGTATGTGATTTATCACACAATCGCAAAGATAGCATTATCATATAAATCAGCCTTGAAAAGTACTCCATTAAATCATGCATTGACACCCAAAACAACAATAATAACAATTAAAAATAACTCAGAACGGCGAAGTCCTTTTTCTGTCCAAAGCTATTCCCAGAATTGCTATTGAGATTTTGATCCTAAACTTCTCTTCATCTCGGCACCACCACAACGGTTCAAGGTTAAGGTGGAAGTTCCTTTGTATCGTGAAAACTGGAAGGTGCATCAGTTTAGCAGCATACCTCTCCCACATATCAACTAGAGCTTTAGCTTGGCCATAGGTTGGCGAGTTTTGTTGCGAGTTTTGCAGACTTGTAATCCTCTCTAAGCTGAATAAACCTGTATTCGAAGACGGATCAAGTCATGAGACTCGTAATATTGTTGGATGTACGCATAGGTCGTGAGGAAACACGCAATTCAAGTTTATTAAATTTTGGATTATGTACCGAAATAGTTTTGTACTATCTAGTTTGTTCCAATTTAGTCTATGAACTTTAGTTTGTTTCAATTTGGACCAAAAGTGTTTTCAGTTAGTCCAAATATGTCGAATATGATCCAATCAGGTCCTTTCCGTTAAATTGGATATCATAATCCGTTATATTTTACCGACACCGTTAAGAATGTTATAAAATATTAATAATAATACTAACGTGGCAATAAAAATGATTAAATAATTGTTTTCAACATGAAGTGCTAAAATTACCATTTTCACCTGAACTTTTCAAATTTATAATAAAATGCCATCCAACATCCACAGCCTCCTCCGATCTTCCATTTCGTCTCTCTCCTCTCCAGCGACCACCTCCTCGTGAACATCAACCCCTCCGGCCACCACAATTTTACCCTCATAGACTAAGAATATAGCATCGACGTCAAGCTCATCTTTGTCGGAGAACTCAAACAGATCTCAGCTTCTTCATCCTTGAACTGGGCTTCCGGTTCCACAGCCGTAATCAACAAACCCTGAAAGACCATGACTCCTCAAATCTCAGCCTCCTCCCCTGAATCAGACTCTTCTTCGCATCGGAGAGCGAACCAAATCTCACTTTCAAAATCTGAACAGGGTTGTTCTTGTAATTAGTGTCAGGACCCTCAAAATCAGTCTTGGATTTCCATGTCTTCCTATTGCTATTCACCCAAATTGGGCTCCTCTTCACAGAACGCCCACCCATATCCTCGTTTACTACCATTGGAGACCTTAATTCCATTGAGCTTCATTACAAACCCAGGAGCAACCACAATACTTGACATTGTTCGTCTTCCTAAATCCATATATCTATACTAGAAATGAACACAGAGATGATTTGAAAGTTTCCGGAAGTGTAGCGTTGATTATCAGCATGCCGATCACTGAATTCGGAGAACTGTGAATAGTCCATTCTGATATGGATAGCATTTTTCTTTTATAAATTTGAAATTCTTTTAATTTAAAATGGTAATTTTAGCACATTATGCTGAAAACAATTTTTTTATTGCCACATCAGCATTCATTATTAATAAATTTATTATACTCTTAACGGAGTCTGTCAAATTTAGCGGATTATGATATCCAATTTAACGGAAAGGATTAAATTAGAACAAACGAAAGATTTTTGGTCCAGATTGAAACAAATTATAGTTTTGGAACTAAATCGGAACAAACTAGATAGTACAAGGACTTTTTTGGAATGTAATCCTTATGGTTTTAGATAACTTGAGCATGTCATGCCACCATCCTAGGTCTTAAAAGATGGATTTTGTCTCTTAAGGATTTGGGAAATGCAATTCTAGAAAGAACCGTAGAAAGACAAAAACCCAATGCGATCTACTTAAAAACACATTAGTTATACACCAATTTGGAGGTCCATAAATAACAACTACGAACACAAATATGTATAGCTCGTACCTTTGGGCATCTTTCCTGATTGCGGGACTACCCTCAAACAGAGTAGAAAGGCTTTCAGGAGCAACAATAAAGACATTGGCCATGCTGGAGAACAATACATATACATTAGTGCAGTGATTTAGAACATAATAACTATAAGTTTTAGAGATACTAGAACTGTATGCCACTTACATTCCTAGCAATTCAAATTTCTCATCAACACTAGGAGCATTAAAACTGCGCACAAATTCTCCATACTCGGTTATGTCACGCTTCAGCCGCAATCCTCCACTACAAAATCAACAGAACAGGGTGTGATTCGACCTATTGCTGTATAAATGAAAACTAACTGGAAACAAATGTGGCAGAAAACATAAAGTTCACATTTTTCACTCTAAAATAAAAAAAGGTAAACCTGTTAGTTTGATATGCATTGAGCTTAAACAGCTAACAATGACTAAAATACATGATCAGAACTTGTATCCTTGTGGGTTTCAATCCTTCCCAGAAAATTTAATTTCCCTTGTAAAAAGAATTTTGTCTGGATGAATGCTTTTGCTCTTAAGTTGCTATAAACTCCTATGTATAAATAAATCATCTTCTCTCGGTTAAGAAGAAATGTTCATATGAGAATTAAACAAATTACAGAAATCAAGAACTCTAGAAAGAAGTTTACTTTATTTATTTATATATTTATTTAAGCTGACCTAACTCTTCAACCTCCTAGAACAGGTGTAAAAGACAATTTAAACTAAAGAAATAAACTCCACCCATACCATGTATCATGTATCATTATTTTTATACAGCTGAGAGCAACTTCACATGAAACCTATATTATAATCGAAATTCGAATGAATAGACAATGATCATCTATTAAAATGATTGTAATTATTCCCTTCAAACTCGTGTGCCATAGGACAAAGAGCTTTAACTGAGAGCACTTGAAGCAACAGGATCCTGTATGAACCCATGCATGTGAAATGAAGGCTCAATGAAGTATATTCACATAATACATATTGATGTATATTCTTGAGATAACCCCATAACCTATGGAATTAGGCCTTACAGACTCCTGTAGCAACATGTATCATTATTTTTTGTTTTTGTTTTTTTCCTTTCATGTACGAGTAAGCCTTTATTTATCAACTTTGCAGTACCCTATATAAAGGGCTCTTCTCTTATCAATATATAGATAACATTATATTATCATGAACCATATAAACAATTTGAGATGTGGATTCCTATAAAAGAAAAGGTGGCCCTAGATATCTGTGTACTGTATTCATATTTTTAATGATTGCTATGAGAAGTTCTGGATTCATATTTGTACACTTCATCCTGACTCAAAAAAAAAAAAAAAAAAAAAGGTTCCACCCCTTATGATGATGATGATGACGACAATAAATAATGATGGCAACAGCTATTTACAGGAGAGCTTGATATACTTGATATAGATGCAACAAGCAGTGAAACATAAGACCAAGGCTAGTTACCTGGGATTAAAAGTGAATTTCTGCCAATGATTAAGCAGTCCTTTATGCAATCGATTTCCCTGCAGAGAGGGAGAGAAGTTAGCATGTCAATGACAACAACAAAAAAGAAGAAGAGGAAGATACACTACTTAGTGCAATAAAATTGATCTGATAGCAAAAGTTGATTTTACACACGTACACATCAGAAATTTTACTACCAAACGGATGCATCCTGAGTCTCGTTCAATTACAGAACCATTGAAAGTTATTTGCACAAAAACAACCATGACCAGCAATTAAAGAGTACGTTGGGGTACTCAATTTTGTGAAACCATATATGTAAACCTAAAGAATGAAAGTACCATACCAATTCTGTTAAGAACGCTTGTTTGTTAAGACCTTCTAGTGCGGTAAATGCTGATTCAAGCACACGGGAAAGATATGCAACAACTCTGGCAACAAGAAAAAACGACCATTATATAATTATCAATAAGGTTCAAAATGATGCCTTCTAAACACACTAACATGATTGCATGTGTTGATAATGGATATTGGGAACAATATTCATATTTCATATGCCCCAGAAACACAATGGATCAACTTCACATGTAAGCAGCTCCCACAAAATCATATATGTTAACTTTTTATACATCCATAGTATGTCATAATTTTGTCAGTTAGCAAGTACCTTGTGCAGGCAGTTGTTGGTCGATGATCAGGAATCATTCCATCATCAGGTGACCGATAATCGGTTGCCTTCTGTTCAGCAGACAGCAATCTATCCACCTGCACAAGAGTTTCAGATGTCTGAGATGAGGTGGGATGTAAACAAGAATCAGAAAAATGCACAGGATCTGGAAAATTATTCATTCATTATTTTCGAAAGGATACAAAATCATTGTGAACAATGATTGAAACACAAACTAAGTGAATGTCTGGAAATCTCTCTAGTGACAGGCTATTTTCCAACAGTATCAAGGTATTAGATGTAATATGCCGTAACAGACCTCAGCTATCACAGTTTCAATGCATTGTTGTAGCCCTTTATAGGCAGCTGACTCCGCACTGGACATCGCAGTTGCCATTTCTTCACATGCAGCAGCATGTGCTCCATCTACAGGTAGTAAAAGCCTAGACATAGAATTTGCAAAGTACTACAAGAAAAAAGTCAAACTGATTAACTTCTCATAATATGAGGAAATTCATACATTATATAAACTATACATAAATGTAACACCATACTTGCTGAACTATAGCCACGCTGCTACCACATCGTTGTACAGCAACCATGAAAGATTTGAAACTGTTTTCACCAGCTACTGCGGCAGCTTCGGCCTACATATCAATCACTCTTTCAATCTCTCAGATCAGAGATACATCTGACAGTACACAATTTAAAAAGGAGGAGGGGGAGAGAAAGAGAGAGAGGCAGGTGATCAGGTAATTACAGCGGAAGCAGCTGCAGCAGCAACCCTTCTACTCATACTTGTGCCCAGCACAAACCTTTCCCTCAAAGCTGCAGCTTCAGTCAGGCTGTCTCTGGCCCGTTCCAGCCCATCAGTTATATATTGACTAACCTGCAAACATAGTAGATTTGAGTACCTATGACATGAATCTTGTGAGACCCATAAATCAGTGAACCAACTTACTTGTTCTAGCAGGGACGTGAACACTGTTCTTACATTCGATGCAAGAATAGTAGGCTGTACAAAGAGATCATAAAAATAAATAAGTAAAAATATACCACAGAGCATATCAGAACATTAAACTCCAGAATAAAATAAACTAAATTGAGATTGTAGCTTTTGTTATTAACCACCCTGTAACGTTACCACTAATCACAACATGATTTATAATTCAAAATGTTAATCATAATGCTACTTTTTACATCCCCGCCAATCTCTTCATTAGGCATATTGCATTAATTGTTTCTTCATCACCAATGCGTAGCATATACATTGGTTCGGAAACTATTCTACAAATTATCACAAACTAAGAACTAGTTTCGAGTTGCTGTGGAGACTTTTCCCTAGCAAATGTAGCAGTTGCTAAGGCAGAAAAACTATTTGCAATGGTTATAGAAGCGCTGTTAAAGTAAAGTAATTTGTGCAAAAGTTATTGTGACAATCTAAATGAATTCCTTCATATATAAGTTTATTGACTATTGGCCGTTTTAAAACTACTTATACATTTCCTGTTAAATATTCTCTAAACTACAATTCAACTGCTAGAAGAAAATTAAATCACTAACAAACATTCCCACAAGGAACCTCCAGTGGAAAATAAAAGATGAAGATTGAGCTGCATGAGAGCTTAGCATTCATATTCTCAGTGCGATGACAGATATTCTAAGCACCCCTGGATGTTCTGATTTCTTTCATAACAAGGAAACCTTTTGTGTGTAATAGAAGACTTCCAAATGTTTCAATCATCATGCAGTAGAGTTCTCAAATCAAAGTCTAGAGAAGAGTCAAAAAGTTTCTATTTTCTTCATCTAAAGCACTTAGCCAAGCATTTAGCATTTGACTTTTTAGTTCGAATGATGCAAGCACCCATAGTAACAAAATGAAATATCAAAGGGGAAAAACAAACTTGAGATGAAAACACGTTGCATCTGGAGATTGCTTCTTCATTCCAACGTACAAACTCTGTCACTACAGTAACAGATATTTGTGTTGGTGTAGATGCTACTGAAGCTCCTTTTGATCGCCCAATTGTCCCACTTGACTCGGATTGTTGGCTCTCAGCACATAATTCCTCCATCTGCATGCCAGAAAAGATATACGCATGTTACCAAGACATTGCAAAAATGAAGTTGTAACCTCAATCCGAAAGTTATGAGATTACAAAATGAAAACTAATACAACCTTCGCTTGATATAGTTGTTTCAGAGAGGCCTGCTCATTCTCGGGATATTCATCTTTATGAGCAGCAAACAGAGACTCTGTGAGGCCTGAAGTGACAGGAAGATGCTATGAAAACATTGGATATAAATCATGTGGAAAATATTCCAGGACAAGGATATTATAAGAATAAAAGAAGAGGTAGCTGATGATTTACAGCGATGGATGGCTAAAAGATCACAAATATATTAACAAAATCTGTCATTGTTCCCAAAATGCAGAGGAAAATACATTTACTAAAAGTTCATCACATCGTGATAAATAAATAACATTGTTCAGATATTCACATATCTGCCCAGCTAGAGTACAAATGTCAGGAAGGTGAAAAAAACACTAAAATACTACCTCAGACATATATATTGTTCAGTAAAGTCAAGTTAATATCACATTATAAACTCTCCCCAAAAGAGTATGCTTTCAGAAGGCTGGTTTTAAATACCAGTTTAGTGTTCTTAGCTGTAACTCTCATATGGCCGCTGGAAGCATGCCAAATTTCATCATTTTCAAGAACTTTATGCCTTTTCTTCAGGAGTCACAAAGCATAAAGCACAATCAAAATGAAGAAATATCATATATGATTGTTGCTTGGCAATTATTTAACCTAGAAGTAATCAAATTACAACCCTATCTTAACCACAGCCAAAGCTCACCAGTTGAGGAATCTGCATTTTGTAGTGTTTCTTTTATATCATTATTGTTTATGCTTTTTTAATTTGTGGGGCTGAGGGTCCAAAGGTGAGCTATACCATGAAGAGTAGGGTTTTGCCTCTTTCCCAAGGCCCTGAACGTAGATGTGAATGAAATTTGACCCCCGGTCTAATGAGAGGCTTCGCTAGTTGAACCAACTGGCGCCCACGGTATAAAATTTGATTACCAAGATTACCATAATAAGTTGTACGCAAATTCAAACGTGAAATACTGATTTAAGTTAATTCTTTACCCTCAATATCCAAGTCACCACAGCCAACAGCTCGTAGATCCCTTGCAAGTTCCTGTGTCTTCTCATATGCCACTGCTAGCACTCTAAGATACTGAAGCCACGAGTCAAAAATATAAATTACGTGAATACCTTGTCATCACCTAAAATGGGCATGGGCTCAACAAGAGAATTTTGTACTCACTAATAGAAGTCCCCCTTCCTCCATAGGAGGTAGATTCACAAGAGATGGCTTCACTAATAATTTATCCAGAAGGGCGGTAACTCGCTGCTCCAAAACTCGCTACATAAAACAATATGTAAAAATAATGGAATCAAAAGCCAATTTGGAATGGCATATACACAATTTATCTTGTAACATGAAACACATGAACAGTAACAAGCATACTTCCTATCTATGTACCTGAACTAAAATTGACATAACTTCATTAGGAGCTGGAAACACAGCCGTGATTGTCGCTGCTTCTTTACGTACAGTATCTGCAGAACGAACCAACAAAGGTATAAAAAAAATACATTGAAGAATTGTACCAGTAGAATTAAGCATAGGTTGGGTGGATTTTAGAGACGAAAAGAGGTGGAGGGGAATAATTTTGCCTTTTTGGAAGAGAGAAAGAAGTCCATCCACTTTTATGCAGGGCCCACATAATTTCCAATGATCCAAAATATGGAAGAGAGATAGAGGGGCAAAAACCCTTATCATGAGAAAATATTGATATTCCCCCTAATTTTATTACTTTGCTCCATAATAGAGGGATAGTTTGTTAAAACAATAAAATATAGGGTTAAATTATAGTTCATCCTCCAACTATATATTCAAACAATAACTGACCCCATACTTTTTTTTTAGTCACACTTAACTCTTCAAATACTATAAACAGGCATCATTTCACACCCAAAAAAGGGGGGTTGATGAATGTTAATTAACAAAGCCCATTCCTCAATTATTTTAACATGTCTTCCATGTTATGTTGGGAAGTGAATTTAAGTTAGTGGGCACACCATGACATTCACAATTGTAACAATCTGCAAACTAATACGCATCAATCCCTTTCGCGAAATCTGCCTATTTTCTATAGGTGTAATATCAGGTGCGGTTAACAAATTAGGTGGGAGACTCATTCTTTATTCATGATATGTGTATAGTTGGCGAATTAACACTTAGTTTAACCCTTATTTTCTTCTCCCCTATTTTCACTCTCTCCTACTAATCAAAAGAAAGTAATATTCGTTCTTCTTTCCATCATAACAAACAATTGGAGAAAGGAAAAAAAAAACGGTCTCTTTCCTTCCAACCATAGCTAAGTTGAAAGGTATTGCCCCAAACCTGTGATTTCTCTGTATAAGGAAGAAAGACCACGAGCAACATTGTTAGGACTAAGTTGGGAACCCTGGTCTCCAAGGACCAATCTGGAGTCTGCAGTCATGACTTCCACATCAATAAACATTGGTCGTGTGATCACATAATGTTGCATAGCACTGGTACCCCTATTAAACTGCATTTTAAGTTAAAACATAAGTAAGAGGAAGGACAAAATGCACATGAAAGAATAAAAGGATTCCTTTGCACACACATCAGGTTCATCATACTTCATAAAATCGGATGATTTAATTCAAATCATCAATTTAAGATGATGATACATTAAATAAAGTCCAAAGGGGAAAGAAAAAAAAAATATAATACAAGATTATTCAAAATTGCCTTTCTTTCCCATGTTCCAAATGAAATATCAATTGGAAAAGAATTTTGCATCATTTCTCATGGCATCATTAACTTCATCATAATTGCTTCAACATAAACAAATAAGAGAATGTAAATTTAACATTTAGGAAACAAAAAACACAGTATTTTAATAAATATCTTTTCCATGTTATGCTAGGACCATATACTTCAGTACACATCCATGTGAATGGGAACAACAAATAAAAGGAAAGAAAATATAAACCTCACTATATGATCATTTTTAAGTGTGAGTTATAACAAGAAAGGTGAAGACATAAAAATGAGAATCTCATTCCATCCATCATAGGAGGGAATTAACTTGATCATAAGCAAGACAATGAGAATGGCAATAGAAATGGCGGATTCTAATCCGAACATCACCAATGGGATCGCATTCTCATTCATCTTCATTTCCCAACTGAAAATCATAATCTAAATGCTACTTTATGGTTTTCCCTTTCCATGTATGCCTCCTCTCTCTACAAAATTGATAAGGAAAAGTTAATTTTTCCCTTGAAAATTTAAATTTCTTTATGGTATAGAGCCTTGACTATTTCACTATATTTTCTCTTAAATTCAGTCCTAAATGGACATAGTCAAGCGATGACCAGCAATGCTGATCCTCTCAATTCGAGTACGATCCATTCTGAGGCCACAATGACCAGTAGAAGTGATCTTGGTTTGACAAACCACAAGTTGAATGGTCTGAATTACTTGCAATGATTGCAGACAATTGAACTGGCCACTGATGACAGAGGAAAGCTTGATCATTGGACAAGATATAGTGATAGACCAAAAAAAAAAAAAAAACTGATCGTGGATGATCCAAAGACAGCAGTATGGAGGTCCGAAAATTCTATGGTCACAACTTGACTAATCAATTCATTTGGATGTGCTGAAGATTCCATGACAAACCACAAAAATAAAATATTTGCTAACGTAGCCTCTCAAGAGAATGTTGCTGGAGGTTCAGCGACTTTATTTGTAGATGAGTATGCTAAGTGTTGGTTTACTATCAAGCATGATTGATATCTATGCTGGAGTTGATGAGTAGTTCTAAAAAGTAAAAAGAAAGGGTATTTTGTGCTTATTTAGAATTCTCTACATATACCCTACACTATATTCAAAGAAGAAGGTCTCACCTAATTAGGTTAGGACTTCATAAATCTTCTCTATGCTTTAGAGCTTATTCTCCCTGACTCTTTCATAACATAATGATTATTTGGTCAACAACAAAATTCAAACAAGTCAAGCCCAGATATGTAACAACCCAATAACTTTGTCTCGATATCTCAAGCATTTATCTACAAAGTTCGAATAAAAATTCCAATCCAACCATGTACCTTTCACTATCTACTCTCTGTTTTTCCGTCACTATGTACACCTAATGAAACGACTCTGATAACATGTCTACTAATGTAACAAAGTTTTCTAATCCAATCCAACTAAAACAAAAACAATAAGACAGTTAATCCAATTGAAACAAAAACAATAAGACAATTAATCCAATTTAAACAAAAATAATAAGTATGGAGCAAGGGAATAACAATTATGTTAAAATAGCGTTCCATGTAGAGGTCCTTAATTAGTTACGTGTGGTAAGTTATAGCGGATAAATAAAAGAACAAAACAAACAAAAACATTTCGAATATATTTTAGAACCATTTGGAGCCAGTGATCACAAAATATATATATATATATGTATGTATAAGAAAGTTTAATGTTGCATTAAAAAGCCCTTCAACCTCTCAATGATCTACAATCAATTTAATTTCATTGAAAGATGGAAAATTCTATAAGTAGCTATACAACCAACTATACAATATGGCATTGAGTGTTGGGCTCCAAAGACTCTGAAAAGTCATAAGATGGGGGTAAGAGAGATGAGAAAATTTAGGTGGATGTGTGGTAATACCAGAAATGATAAAGATTAAGAATGAGTTTCTTTGAGGGGGAGTTGGGGTGGCATCAATTGAGGATAAGACACAAGAAAACTTTTTAAAGTAGTTTGGACAGTAGGAGTAGATCTAAATTAAGGTGGAAAGAAATAGTGAGGGAAAATGTGATAACACTTGGCTTACCAAAAGAGATAACACCAGTTAGGATGGAGTGGAGGAAGAGAGTACGAGCTAAGGATCCCAAGTTTTGTTAAAACTTAAGAGGGCCTACCCCAACATAGTTTGGGAGGTCGCTTGGATGGTATTATTGTTGTTTAAAGATGGAAAATGCTAGTCGGCACTACAATAACTATGAACAAAGTCGTCTTAAAACAGTATTACCTGAGATAAAATTTTAGCACATTCTGCCATGGTAGACAATTCTCTTTTCTGTGATGCTGCATCAAACCGGGACAACAGTCTATTTTCCAGTTCTGCACAGATTAAATACCAAGTTGAATGGCGCACCAATATACCTCAAACTTCTGCCGGCAAACAAATTATACTTTTTTTCATAGAAACATAGACAGTATACTTTTTTAGTCACAAATTTTCATTCCTTCTTAAACTTTCTTTGAGAAATGAATAACCTCTCTATTCTTTTCTTCTTCAGTGGCAAGATTCAAACCTAATAATCCCACCATATTATCACTTAGGCCATGGATTATAAGAAATGAATTCCATTGCATACTCATGAAGTCATAATTATACCAGTTGTAAATTCCCCATGAACAAGAATTCAAGATTCTATGATTTGTGTGATTTAATGGAATTAACATTTGCTATATTAATAAAGAGAACAGATAAATAGCTACTGTACCATTGCAGTAGTCCTGAAGATTGGCAACTGCAACTTCTAATCCTCGGCTAGCAGTAGCATTTCCCATAACCGATGGAATGGCTATGCCTTGGCTTCCAATATCTTCTTCAGCAAAGGCCCCTAAAATCCACATAAATAGCATGAAGATAATATTTATTCATATAACTTGAAAAGCAAAGCAATACAGTAACACAAGTTATCAGCATATGAAGATGCATTCTCAAATTAGTCACTCAAATAATGTAGAAGAAAACAAAATGCACAAAGCCATTATGTCAAATAAAAAGTCCATAAATTATAAACAAAATATTATTAGAGGAAGGATCTTAAAGGGTGTATTTAATATTGCTTGACTAAACAATGAATGTCAACATCGGTATGTGAAGTGATGATAGCGATGGTCAGGGGCAGGATGGAGTAGTGTTATTTGATTCACATATCAAAATACTTGTAGCCAAAGAAAGAATCCTGAATGCTATCATGCTTATGTAAATAGTAAGAGATAGACAGTCAAGACTACAAGATTACTGCCAGCTTGCTGAGTAAGTAGAATCATCTTACGTAATTTTTGTGCAATTGAAGCAGCTTCAGCAACACGGCTGTCATCAGAAAATAGAGGTGACAGTTCCATGAGGTCACCTGGGCTGCCATTGAACTCCATCAAGTACTGCGGGAAAATTATCAGAATTTTTTTTGTGTTCGAAACAAAGAGTAGTATACACTGAAAGATACCATTTACCATTACCTTTATGAGCTCTATTGTTTGACTAGCAGTTTCTCGCTGAGAGTCTGCACTCTGACAAGGAGGAAAACTTATGATGCGAATACGAAAGAACACAATCCAATAAAAATAGAGACTGAGAAGGGGACAAAATTTACCTGCAGATGATCTCCTATTTTTGCAGCAGTCTGTCCAACACTAGAAATACGGGAATCTAACCTTGCAAAGCTATCGAACAAGCCATCAACACCTTTTTCCAGCTGAAGTAATAAGCATAAAGAGATCAATGATAATTGCACTTTACATTATTAGATTGGATATCATTTTCAAACCCATCATATACTATATAATTCAGTAGGATGATATTTATTAAAACTGATAGAACACTAGTAAATAAACCTCGGCAAGAGTCTTGCGGTGCTTGGTGTCTTGAACAGAAACCTCCTTCTTGAGATTGTTTAGTTTTCCATCAATCTTAAACCCAAGGGAAAATCATAAGAAGAAAAATGTAAATGCCTTTCATCATTAAAAAGTCCAAGAAACAAACAACCAAAAGAAAAAAAGAAAAAAAATACCTGTTTCCTAAGATCAACCAACTCCCTATGGGAATCCTTAAAGAGAGATAAGAGAGCATCTACTTCTGGGAATAAAGGGGTTGATAGTCCTTGCGTTAATTTGGGCAAATCAGATGGTACTCTCATGTGATGTCCATTTACCATAACATCACCACTCATGCTGCCATGATGCCCGTGCCCATGTCCATGTCCATGTCCTTCTGATGAATCTGTTTCTTCTTCTTGAAAAGATGGGAGCAGCTCATTCACCAGGTTACCAAATAATGCATCAAATGAAAAATCTCCCTGGACATATTATTCCGAGAAATGTAAAATTTTCAAATGAAGAGTCCATACTCAATACATCAAAGCAAAACAAAAAGTAGTGCCAAGTAATGCATCAAATAAAATGTGTTCCACCACATTAGTCTAAGGGGTAAATGCCTTGAAGTTGTCGAGTATTTCAAGTAACTACCTAAAGTTTTCTTAGCATCTATTAACTACCCTGAAGTTGCAACATATCAATATGTAAGTTAGTTTAACTCCTATAAGTCATGTGAGTTACCTATATATAATTTGTTATACCAATTATGTCCTTATTTTATTAGTTTAAATAGTGTAAAATTTTCACATGAACAATGGATCAAATCATATATCTATAGTGCATCAATTGAAAATTCTTCCCAACATCATTTCAAACAATGTAAAATTTTCACACAAATCATCAGTCCATCAAAAAAACTAAACATTGCACCAAACAATGCATCTGATGAAAAATCTCACTGCAAATTATATATAGACAATGCAAGATAATGACATGAACAAATTAATCAATCAGTTAAAACAAAGTAAAATTCTCACATGAAGAAGCAATTAATCAAAACAAAGAACAGTACCAAAATTTCCTCCAAATTTTTGTTTACCTTAAAGTCATCGATGTCCAGGATGAGTGGAAGAGAGTTAGCAGTAGATGTTTTCGAAGCCCTATCCTTCTTCGTCGCATCTCTGTCTCTCCTCTCTTTCATTTCAGCTCCAAATCAAAATCTAACAAGCAATTGCAACAGATAAGCCCCAAAACGAGCTCGATTCGCATCGATCAAAAACCAGAGATCTCTAGAAAATTGAAAGTAGAAGAACAGTGATACCTGGTTGAGAAAGGCGTTGTCGCAGAAGCGAAAGTGCGAAGGAAAGAGATGCAGAGAGACGGCAGATCTCCTTTGTTCGTCACCTTGAATTTTCTGCTATTTAGACCGTTTCTCAATTTTACTTGTTTCCCTGGAGCATATCGTTTCTACTTGCAGCCATTTTGTTTGTTCACGAAATTACAATTCTTGCCCTTGTATTTTTCTATATTTTCATTTTCTACCTGCAACCAACAATTTTTCACTAAAAATAATCTCTCTTTTTTAATTGGATTAAGGTTAGAAATAGTTTATGCACGGTTCAAAACTTTTGTGCTTAATCTTTGTACTATCAAGTGTTTGGTTTTAATTTATAGTTCAGCGAATTTATTGTTTTTAGTCAAAAATTTAAGGAAAATGTTTAACGGAAGGACATTCTGTCAAATACACTGACGGAATCCGTTAAGTGCGTTGATGTGGACTTTTAAATTATTTTTTTAATTAATGGATTCCGTCACTGCATTTGAAGGAATGTCCTTCCGTCAAACGTTTTCCTCAAACTTTGGACTAAAAACAACCAGTTTACTGAACTTTGAACTAAAGTCAAACACTTGATAATACAAGAACTAAACTCAAACATTTTGAATAGTGTAAGGACTATTTCTAACGTTAATTCTTTTTAATTTTAGGGGATGGACAGATGGAGATAGGGCTGGTTATTAGTCCCAAAATCGGACCGGACCGGCTAAAATATAAACCGGATTTTAAAAATTAATGGATAGAACATTTGACCAGTTATAATTTGTTCATGGATTGTGAATGGTCTGGACCGAATGAACTGATTAAATAAATTATAGGAATAATTACAACTGAAGTAAATGAAATTAGCAAAAATGAAGTATATTGTGTCAAAATCTTTGGAAGGGGTGGGTGAGACGGCCGGTATGACGACGAGGGAGTGGAAAGTTAGGATGATAAGGGAAAATTGGTGGTCAAAATAATATGTTTGGAGAAAAAAGTTAAGGAGAGTGAGTGGAAAAATAACATTTTCAAGTTGTGAAATTTTCCTATGAACATGAGAATCTAAAATATTATGTTTAGATTTTATGTCCTGAAAGTTAAAAATTTATGAAAGCACAATACAAAGGAAAGTCACATGACTTTTATACCTTTTATTTTTCATATTAGATGTTCATAATATCCTTACTTTTCAAAAAATATAACTCATTCCATTTAAGTGAAAAGTAACATATTTGAATCATTTTTCGTTAAGTTATCAATTAATAGTTCAATATTGTACATATAACATAAAATCAAACTTGTTTTAGGGGAGAAGTAGCTTGTTAATCAATCAAATCCAAAGCTACGAACTTGGCGATGTCAACTGGACATAGAGTACTAATCCAATCGTTTACCTAACAAAACAGATGATCTAAATAGATAATGTGCTACCCGATAACACGTTCTACTAATGAGCACAAAACTGATAAAAGAAAAACTAGATGATAATGACACAATGTCAGATAAAACAAGACCTAAGGCATATGGATAGTCCTCCCCTCCGGTCTTAATTGCAAACGCCACATTCTTCGTATCTGATTCCACAACTACATTGTTTCTCCCAACTGATTGCATCCACGAAAGCGCTTCCTGAATGGTAATAGCTTCTACAATTTCAGGATCCAAAGCACATAACCATCCGACCCTCCCGCCCCCCTCAAAAGCCCCTTTCGAGTCCCTAAGAATCCACCCACCCTCGACCGGTTCTCTCGCTCAAAAATAGCCCCGTCAGTGTTGAGCTTAAGAACCAACGGGCAGAGAGACTGCCAACGGGACGGAATTGCCGACCTAGACGACGACAAAGGCGGTCCGGACGATCATGAGCTGCCATCCACTCCACCCTCATAGAGTTAACCATCGGTGTTACCTCTGATATTGGTTTCCAAGTATTTGATGACATTTTGATTCTTCCAAATACCCCAAACCACATACAATTCTCAAGATAAAAGATCAATATCATGTCTATCTATCATAAACTCCAACCACTCAAACATAGATGATGAAGTTGAAACTAGTCCAACCAATCCCATATTCATCGAAATCTCCTATGCGAATGGACATCGAAAAGCGCATGGAAAATGCTTTCATCAGCACCGCGACACCTCAAACAAGTAACCAATACGTCCACTTATCGGGAGACCAACCCTCTCATTACCGGTAACGATTCAGACAACACTCGTTAGAATAAGTGCTTGATATAACCTGGGACTGGCGCAAAACATAACGTTTTCCACACAAGCAACACTCATTTGTAAACCGATTTGGTTGGTTAAGCAGCCAATTTAGTTGGTGATGAAACGTAAAATTTAAAACTACAATGACCTATTTTTTCATAAAGACCCGTGAAAAGCTGGGTGCCAAAACTAGTATTTATAGAATTTATAAATATTATATCTTCCCAAATAAATTAAATAATTAAAAAAAATTTGAGATACTTGAACTTTCAATAAATGTATAAGTAGACACATTTTGTC
Organism: Pelargonium cotyledonis; assembly: GCA_036897625.1. Classification (NCBI taxonomy): domain Eukaryota; kingdom Viridiplantae; phylum Streptophyta; class Magnoliopsida; order Geraniales; family Geraniaceae; genus Pelargonium; species Pelargonium cotyledonis. The sequence continues at coordinate 38,567 of JAYMTA010000112.1, forward strand.
AAACTTTGTATAAATAAATGCATGAACTATTAATTTTGTATACATATGTGATCAACACTAACGATGCTAAAAAATTCTGTTAATATATGTTTATGTGAAAATTGTGTGACAAAGTATTAAAAAAATTTAATAAACAATTTTAACTTAAATAAAAAGTAACGTTGTATAATAGAGTCGACCAGACCGACCCGGATTTTAGTTTGGATTGACAATCAACTTTGATTTTGCTCTTTTGCTTTTAGGCGATTAAATGAAGAGTCAATGCCAAGTGTTTTTCCGTCAGATAGTGTTTAACGGATTGACCAAAAATGAATCAATAATGTCCATTGTATTATTGTGTTTAATGTGATATTGATGTTATTGATAATGATTTATAATTTTTAAACTTTATGGGTAACATGTTATAAAATGCAACGGCAAACATATCTTAATTTGTGGTGTAATGGACCACTCTTCACCATTTCCCATTTGCAAATCCTATATTTATTTATGGATAATATCAAATCTTATATTAGTAACTTAAGAAGCCAACTACTTCTAACGGACGTGCTCGTATTACATAACAATAGGTCTAAGAGGCAAATTCTTTGTGTAACCATTAATTTTAGTTTTTTAAATAATAATAAAATACTCCATAGTAGTGGCGATTAACCAAAGCAATTTGGTCTAATAATTAAATTAGAAATTTGCAAAAAAGAGAACATTTAATACAAAAATAGTGTTTAGCACGACAGAAACAAAACAAATATATCAACAAAACGTGTTAGTAATATGTTGAATATTATTCTCATGTTCTTTGAGTCACTCACTATATAAAATGTTTTCAATGCTTAATTTCATCAGTTGCCAAAAAACTTTTGTCGTTATTGGATTTGAACAATTTACAGCAAAACAAAATAATGCACCCACATGTTTTTTTATTAACTATTTGCTATCAATAGTTTCACTATTACTCAATTTTTTTTAATAATAAGAATATAAAAAAAATGTCTCGAATTGTTATCTAAATGTAATAAATAAATTATTTGTTTGGTTTTTTCTAGTAAAATAGATAAGAAGTACTTTCTCCGTCCCAAAATAAGTGTCTTGTTTATCTTGCATTTTTGTTCCAAAATGAGTGTCTTGTTTTATTTTCTAGTAAGCTAGTTATGCATGAATTGTCAATAAAATCCTGATAAAAAGTTAGTTAGGATCTCTCAACACATGATTATGAGGATACAATTGTAAACATACTATACTAACTAACTTATTTTTAATTTTTCTCAAAATAGAAAGGAAAACACTCATTTTGAAACGGAGTGAGTAATTTAAGATATAATATGTGCAAAATTCAAGTAGAAGATGAGTGTGAATAAATAATAACTATTCAAGGTGAGTATTATTGTTATCTAGCAATGATGTCACATTTTTGGGTCTTTTCAATCCAAAATTATATCGCTTGATATTTTGGTTGGTTTTTGTCATTTGTGTTCACTTAAAAACTTGAAATATCAATCAAGTACTCTCTAAACAAGCATTCTCAAAGCACAGTAAACCTAGCCACCTCTCTCTTCCAAGCCTATAGTTGAGATTTGTTTCAAGCCGTCTCCAGCGGCGCCTCTTTCTCGGTGCCGCCGCCTCTATCCCTCTGTGTGCTAGCGTTTGCTTGACGTATAGGGC
>JAYMTA010000113.1:0-40216 GCA_036897625.1 Pelargonium cotyledonis
TGGAAACAGGACACTCATTTTGGGACTGAGGGAGTATTTGTTTTCTTAATTAGCCTCATTCTTCTGTTGTAACATCAACATAGCGTAATCGCAATTACTTAAAAAAAATGCCAACGAAGCCTTTTCCCAATTAATTTGGACTTGGCTAAGTCTTGCATTACCATATCTTCCCTTATTTCTTTCTTTCCATGCTAACAAAGGTCCTTCCTAGTCTTTTAGTTTCACCTTTCCTCATAGGGTAATTAACCTCCTTGCGCCTTGTAACTTGCACCATACTTACCAAAACCACATGTATATTCTAAGGATATTTGTTACTCCCTCCATCCCAAAATGAGTGTCCACTAACTATGAAATTTTTGTCCTAAAATGAATGTCCGCTTTCTATTTTGATTAGTTATTTATGCCTGAATTACAAACAATATCACTCAGATAAGTTAGTTAGAACTATTTGAGTTTGTTACCACAAGAGCACATGAGTGTATTAGGGAGAAACCATAACTCTAACTAACCGATCCTTAATCTTTAGAGCATCAGCATGAAAGAGACTTAATTTGAGTCACTACAATTTTTTGGTCTGCCCTATCAGCAAGGGTGCAGGACCTCTTTTGAGGGCCTGTCCCTCTTAGAGGATTCTCTACCATCAAAGATCCCAATGCATTGGGTCCATTGATGCTGATGCTTTTGCAAAAAGAAGAAAGTGGACACTCATTTTGGGACGAAAGCCTTGGTTTCTACTAATACGATTTTTCTGGCATGTTTTTCCCCAAGTGAATCACAGGTCAAATCCATTCAAGTGAAACTGATTGAATTCTGAATTTAAATCAATCCTGCTTTGGTTTGATAGTTTAATTGGTTTACCAATAGATGATTGATTATGTCACTTTGGCCAATGAAAATAACAAGTTTACAATCAACGCCATACTCTATACAGCCATAGAATATCATATAATCTTTTCTTTGTTTTTGTTCATTGTAAACTAGTTAAGCCTTTTTCTATTAGTCACATGCTTTAGCTTGGCTATGCAATATAAAGTAAAATGGGCGACAGAAATTGAAGGGGTTTTCTTGAATGGTGTACTTTTGCTTTGATTAAGCGTCTGGTGTTTTCACTGTATGCAGTATGATATGAGGCTACTAGCAGTCGACATTCCTATGGAATCAGGTCCTGACCAGCGTTTATTCCTGATTGGAGATGAAACTGAGTACAAGGTTGGTGGTGGACTGATATCTGACCTGAGAGACCCTGTTGTGAGAGCAATGGCTGCTTCCAAAGAATTCGAGAATCTTGACCAAATTGAGGAAGACGAGGATGCTGAAAGAGAACTTCAAGAGGCAGAACGAAAGCAGCGCGAAGAAATAGAGAAGCTTGAGAAAGATGAACGACAATGACCGTTTTAAAAAAAAATTGTTTCTGCACCGGTTCATTTCTGTTTTGTTTCTCAGAGTTATTCAGAGGATTCCGAGGCATTGACCATTTTAGGTACACAAAATGATGCAAGAGTATCTTGCATCCGGGTCGGTGTGCCTTTTTTCTAGTTTTACATTTACTTGTACTTTTCATAGCCATCTTTGGAAATTCCAGGATGTTTTGGGTATTGAAGTTGACATTTTCCAGACAGATAATAAACTTTACACTCGAGGCATCGTCCATGATACGATCGAAGATTGCTACTACGATTCCTGCAGTTCATAATAAATTTTGTTCATTACAAGACTGCTACTACTAGTACATGTCACATGAAATGCTCAATCATCACATTCGATAATGTATCGGTACAATTATTAAATAAATTCGACATTATTAGACCGTAAGTTATTAAAATAATAATAATAAAAGAAACACATATAATGAGTCTGATGTTGAAATAGAAGGTAGCTAGGTGGAGCTGGAAGATGCAGCAGCTTTGAGAAGCAAACCAAAGAGCAAGAAAGGGGTAGAGAAGAAAGGGCTGTGGTCAGTGTCCAAATCATAGACCTGAGATGGAGGCCATTTCTTGATCATGGCTTGTTGTTGCTCCATTTTCACAACCCTATCTTGCTTTGTTCTTATGTACACTCTATCCACTTCTTCAACTTCATCACCCTCTTCTTCTGTGAACCGAGCACTCAACAATGCTTTCACTGGTCCAGGCCTCAGCAACATGGCTGCCAAGGTTGAATCCTGTGTATATATCATATATATATATATATATATGATAGAAAAGGAAAATATTGAATATTTGATGTAAATAAAAAGTGACATGATCTACTACACTTTACATCTTTTGAAGGCAACAATGGACTAAAAAACTATATTTTTATGACGTAAACAGGTGTCGCATAAGCAAAATTTAAGAGTTTACATTAAGTTGTTTGATACAATACATAAAACGGGGACTTAGAGGGGACAAGCTCCTGTAGAGCTCCTTTAATTAAGAAGCTATTGTGTATGAGCTCAGTGTCTCTTGTGTGATTTTAGCTTCATTTAATAAGGAGGAGAAATAACATGTAAATTATTTTCTTGTCTTCGAAAAATTCAAATGAGCTCGACCTGATTCGTCGATAAACTCGACCGATTCTATTTCATGCAGAATGCTATATGTTTATATAGATTAGGTTGACCTAATGATACCTCTGGAGGGCTCAAATGATAGATGATTTTGCGCTGGAACTCTTTCCTTACAAGTGCACTTGTCGGAGGTTTGTCAATTCCTTCTCCAAAACCAAACTCATACACGTCACCGAATTCCGATAAATCGGGCACTCCCTGTGTGTTCATCAACAAAATTAATTTTTTCTTATATAAAAAAGTTACTTTTACATAAATAATTACTGTATTTTATAGATTAATAAGTAGATAATAATTTATCAATGATTGAAGAATCAATCAATCAAGCAAGGGAACATGATTTTGGATGGTCTCCCATCCACTAGAATATAATGTTAGATAGGAAAAAAGAGGGGATAAATTCACATTGGATGGCCATAAACTTTTCTCCAAAATGAAACTGCACCACCAATATATTGACAACACCAAGAGATGCTCACATAATAAAATGGATGTACATGTTCAAGTTAGAAGATCATGTAACTTGGTACATTAGAAGAATGTGTGGAACTATAATATTTCAGCATCTCAATTGAATTTTAGACAAGTAATGAATCTGAAGGTCGAAGATGCATTCAATCTAACAAAACAAATGTTGCTTAATCAAAGTGAATCGACATATTTTGAATAGACATTCAGGCAAGTTATGAATATGAAAATCGAAAATGTTTTTAATCTAACAAAACAAATATTGTTCAATCAAAATGAATCGATATATTTTGTTGCAGTTGCTAATATCCGAAACAAGTTATATTTATCAGGATCAAATCAAGATGGATATTTATATTTTATTGGGTAGATTACTAATAAAATATAAATATTAACTCTTATATATAAATTGAATAGTAATAAATTAAAACACATTGAGCATTATTAATTTACAATATTTTTCATGTGGATCTGTACTGTGACATAGCATCTGTACACTGCTCGTGTAAGTCAAAGAAAGGTGTGTAGTGTAAAACCTTACAGATCACAGTTGGCACCAACTTAACGTACAATATATCACTGTTTCTACAGTCTCGCCGGCCGGAAAAAACATTAACGCACTTCCGGCGAGACATATACCAAACTAATTATTCACAACCAAAATAACAATAATATATATACTTACATCTTTGAGATCTTGATCGGTGACGAACCCGAATTTGAGCATGGTGGCTGAAACATACACAGCAAGTTTGATTTTGTTGCTGAACCTGTGACTCGCCTGAGTCACACTCAGTCCTCCGGCACTGTGTCCCACCAATATCACCTATAATTTATTTAATTTAATTAAATCGTCATTATTATGATTGATCATATATTTCAAGATAGTTGGTCGATAATAATATGAATATTTAATGGATAAACAGTTTTTTTAGTATATACCTTGTCGTTTTCAGGCAAGGCTGACATGAAGTCCATGAGTGGTTTGTTGTATTCGTCGAAAGAGAGAACGGATTTAGCGTCCGACCGGTCGATTCCGGCGCTCTTGAGATCGACGCACGACACTTTGTAGCCGGAATTCTCCATGAGGCACCGGATTTTGTACCAGCACCAGCTTCCTCCGCTTATTCCGTGAATTAATACAAAGTGTAGCGGTGGCGGCGCCGCCAGCGCTGCGTCTACTGCTCCGGTCATCGCCTCCTCTCCCATATTCGAATTGCCGGAATTCTCCTTCGTCGTCTCTAGCCCTCTCTCTATGTCTCTTCCCCTTCAGTTGTTGGGGTTCTGGTTTTTGATCTTGCGTTCTGCTTGTTAAATAATTGTAGTACTTTCTATTTTAAGAAGTTAATTATCATTGTACGTTTCGTTATTTCGTTCGTATATGTTGTTACGCTCACGTTTTTTTTATATTAACAAACTTTGGAAATAATAACAAACTAACAATATTTGTAATTCGGTCTCTTTTTCATTTCGCAATAACTATTTTAGAAATTTTCGCATAAATTAAAAAGTTACATATCGTTATTTACTATTTGTTATTAACTGTGGGCAAACAAAACTTAACAAATATTGTTTGTGCGATATGATATTTTTAGTCAAGTCAACGTAGAGATGTCTCATTATCTATTTAGTGATATACATAATTTCTTAAGTTATAGTTGGAATAGTCATAGCACTCATGATTTTTTCCATTTCTTTTCAGTTTTATGTTCTTATAATATCATATTCAATTCAACGTTTTGTGAAAAAAAAATCAAATCTTCCATTATTGTTATTTTCAAGTGCATGGACATTTGAAAGGATTTCTTATTTTTGTTCTAATAATGGTACGCTGAAAGTGCACGCGTAGTTACATATTTGGAATTTAGAATCACAATATTGATATTGCACATAGCACTACCAATTTATCATTCATGTACTCATTAATTATACAGTCCAAAAATAAATATTCTAATTGATTTTACAGCTATAAAGATTATAATTTTCTGAATCAGTATTTGATCCACCATCATTGTATCTTTACACTACAATATAATTACACTAGTGTCTCACATTTTGTATAATTTTATGTATAAAATAATGTGTCAATTAATAAAATATGAACATCAATTATTTTACTAATGGCGTATTTTATTGTACAATATATCTTATAAACTAAATATTTCGGGACAAAATTTATAAGAGGATGATTGTATTAAATATGTCGGTTTATTATTTGTTCTCGATGAACATGCACAAATTTCGTAATTGTCAATGTTTTTGTTATTTTATAAACTATAATATTGCAACTTAATCGGCCTGGTCGAGTGGCTTGACATTTTGCTCGAATTAATTAAGTTGTGGCCTTGTAAATTTGTAATTGCATGCTAACCAATACGTAACCCACGTCATCTTGTTTCTTTAATTTTATTTATGATTATATTAATTAACACCTAACTTGCTCATTTGTAATAGAATCTTAATCATGTTTTGTTGGGCAACATTGTTGAAACACTCTTTTATGGAGCTAAAATCAAGTGTTTGTGTTGGGTATTTTTCTTTTTAATGGTATATACGACAAAAGCGAATATATAGCCCCCGAAACTAGAATTTGTTGTTTGTAGCATAAGCAAAATTGAAGAATTAGGGAAAGAATAAAACAATTATCTTGCTCTCTTTCTCTTGTGTTTTTTTTTCTAAATAATAATACGTAGTACTATTAATAAAAGATCAAAGCAAAGTTATAACTGGCTCAATCGAGTAACCTTACAAACCAGACATAGACCTAGCGACTGGGAACATACCGACTCACTATATCGCTGATCACAAAAGCTCGAGATACACTCTAAGCACCCAGGATAGAACCTGTAAACAAACCCACAAAACCCCTGCAATAGCAAATCTGACATCTTGGATCCTAACGCGAGACCCGAGACAACTATTACATACACCAATAATAAAAAACACCACATAATATGAAACCAAAAGAATATCCAAAAGAACACAGAACAACATCCAACACGGGAGGAAATTCCTAAACTTCCATACGGATGACAGACCATGATAAACTATAAAGAAAAATACATAAAAAGACTAAAGATTGATCGAGAGAAATACGGTGAGGCTGTTGTAAGCTCCAAGGTCGGAGAGTGGCTTCGACTGGCTTTTCCGGCTGAAGGATGGGCGGTAGAGAGGATGAGAGGCGAAGGTGAGAGGCAAGGTGAGAGGATGAACAAACTGAGCCGCCGGAGGCGGCTAACTCGAAGACCCTTTTCTCAACCCTAGCACTATTTTTCCTTTTCTTTTGTGTTTATTTCTATTGAAGTATTTTACATTATAATTATTTTAAGGTTTGAAATAATTTGATGTACAAATTGCATCTTTCACATATAGTTGAAGTCTTTAAATTTGACTAAAGTTTAATATAAAATCAAAATCAAATTGATTTAAATTATTAATGAGTACAATATTTTATATAAGAGTCAATCTATAAATTATGATCATTGGAACTCAAATTTTATGTTATTTATTAACAAAATTTAATGTACCTATTTATATTTGTAAGATAGAACAAATAATATAAAAACAATAAACACAATTCTCAATGTCTCTTAGTTTGTTCATCAAGTCATGCAAAAATCGTTAGTAAAGAACACATTACATCTTGTAAATATGGAGTGAGAGAAGATATATATATGTGATATGTAGCGTAGGATCGATGTCACCTCAAATTGGGGAAGGAAAGTGTACGGAGGCGGAGGGGACGGGAAGTCGGCAATCTCATACTTTCTTATAATATCAAGTCTATGTCAGCCCATGAAATCTGTTTTTGGAAAGGCACAAAATCGATTATGGAGCCATCCACTAGCTAAAATTTTAATTAATTAATTAAATAAATCTAGATTTTGTTAATTGGTTTTGTTACGTATGTTGTGCTTTTATTTACATTTTGTATTTATCGTTGACTTTAGAAGCATGTGGGTAAAGACTTGAATAACATATTGATAGTTGCATCACTAAGTGAAGTGTAGTATAATACTCCATCCGTTCTAAAATAAGTGTCTTGTTTGTCTAATTTTTTTATCTCAAAATGAGTGTCTTGTTTTCTATTTTTATGTTATTATATTAGTGTTCTTCTCATATTACCCTTATCACTTATGCATATGGACAAATTTGCACATGAGGTGTAGGTGGAAAAAGTGAGGGTTATATTGAAAACACACTAAATTATCTTGTAATTCTTAATTTTTGTAAAAAATGGAAACAAAAACACTCATTTTGGAACGGAGGGAGTAATAAGTTTTTTTTTAACACAAATTTATCTATAAGTTTGATTTGTATATTTCTAGTGCCGTCTCTCTCTTTCTTTGCTAGGATTTGAGTACAGTTGTAGCCGCCGAAGATTTGTCTTTGGTATCCTCAAGAGACGCTAGAGACTAAGTAATGCGCCGTCTTCAATTCAGATCTGGTTCTTACCGGTAGTTTTCTTAGTTTTTTAGTTTGTTTATTTAGTGGTATGTCTTCCCTTGTTGAAAGTTTGTTTTTACGTGTTTTTTGGTAGTTTAAATATGTCTTCCATAGTTGGAAGTGGTTGCTATGGTGATTCACAGTCCGATACGGATAATGAAGTCTGGGATAGCCTTGTCGAGTCTCGCGTTAGGACCCGGGATTTGCTATCTTGAAAGGTTTTGGTTGTTCTTGAGACTCATGATATTGTCTCTAAAGAGTTAGAAATCAGAGATGTATGGGCTAGTATTTGCTTTGGTTTGTACGTCTATTTCTGATTTAGTTTGAATATGGTAGAATATCTAATGTATTCAATCTTTTTTCCCCTAAAAAAAAATACAACAATAATAATAATAATAATAATAATAATAATTGGTCGATTATGTTTAAATTTTTAGGGGTTATGGTAATAATAATTGTTGGTGAAGTAGAGCTACAATGTTGACAGGTAGGTTGTGATGGTGGATGTTATTTGTAAAATATTGGGCGCTGAGAAATTCAAATTTGAAAATTCAATAATGAGATGTGAATAAAATAAATACATTGGGAATGACGAAGGAAAAATTCAAATAAAACGGCCAAAATCCAAACATAACGCCACAAAAGAGGGGTGGGGGTGTGAAGTGGTGGTAGGGAACTGGGTGCAGTACCATTCTTCTACTTCAACAAAAAAGACCTCTCTCTCTCTCTCTCTCTCTCTCTCTCTCTCTCCTTTGCTTTGATTTGCTGTCCTCTCTCTCTCTCCAACTTTTGCCCATTCATCTTCTTCATCTTCAATTCTCAATTTGTTTGATTTTGATTTCTGCCTATCTGTCTACTGGATCCGAAGCTCAGGGCTCACTCTACTCTTCAGGTACTTTCGATTCTCTCTCACTTTTTTTTTTCTGTCCATTTTATGGCGATTTTCAAGCTTCCAGACTTTTGATTTAATGTAATTAATTAAGAATCTGAACATGATTTTGATTCACTCCACACACCAAAGAATAAGAAAAAGGAAATTCTCAATTGTGGACTGGACATCATAATCCTAATCACCGATACTTATTTGTGTAATTTTTGATATTGTTGCGCTTTTGGATGAACAACATCATGCTCTTTTCCTATCCATTTTGTTTGTTTGTTTTGGATTATGATCCCCTTTCTAGTTTCCTATTCATGATTTATCGTGTTTCTTCTAGATCGATCCTAGTACTGACCTGTTTTGCTCCTTCTTAGTTTTGTTCTGTACCTTTCATATTTGTCAAATTCAGAGACACCTTTTCTGATATGAGTTTTTCTTGTTCAACTGGATTTGTTCTTATATGCTGATATCTGATTTATTTTGAATGTTAGGCTCAATCTCAGTTCAATATGCAGAGAACAGAATCAGAGGGTTATTCTAGCCCTAAAAGCTCTACATCACTCCTGGCAAAGAATCTTCACGGTAAAAAGCTGATTTATTTGTTTAAGTACTTTTAATCTTTAATCACTATATCCTATCACATATGGTGAACAGTGTTTGTGATTTTTGCGTATAGCAATCTATTTTCTCAAAGTAGCGGTATTTAGCCTTCAAAATTGTTTCATGTTCCACTGTGTGTGTGAATGGTTTTTTTTTCCAAACATATTGATAGATGTGCTTCTTGGTCACAGAAATGGACCAGAGTGTTAAGGAAATGCTGAAGCTGATTCAAGTAGATGGCGACTCTTTCTCAAACAAGTCTGATGTATATCAGCATAAGAGGCCAGAGTTGATAGCTCATATTGAGCAATTTGGCACCATGTATCAATCCCTGGCTGAGTGTTACGATCAGCTGACTGGAGACTTACCTAAGGATGTCTCGTCAGATCGGTTTCGGATTCTGGGATCTGAAATTTCCGACCAAGGCTCTCCACAATTTTTTACACCTGGTCCTTTGCAAAAGTCTACTCATCAAGCTGTTGGCGTAAATTTGTCTCCCAGCTCTGGTGGTGGGAGCTCAGAACCTTCTCTGAAGGAAGGCAGCGAATCGTTTTCCTTGTCATCCTCAGACTCTGAGTCTGATTCTTTTAACTCCTCTATCAATAACTACTTGGAATCATCTGTGAATACTGATGGAAAGGAACAGAAGGTGCTTGACTTAGCCACTGAGCTCCCAAGCATGAAGAACAGGCTTGAAGAATTAGAGGAAGACAATGCTGTCAGTATGCTGATGGAAGCAAAACATGGGAGTTATGATGATTTGCTTGCGATAATTAGGCAATATGAAGAACAACTGAGGGTTTCAAAACTTAAACTCCAGCTGTCAGAAGAAGAGGTTGCTAGGTTGAAGAGTGAGCTTGAGAAAAATGAATCTATGGCTCTTTGTGAGTCAAATATGAGGGCTCAGCTTGAAGAGGCTCAGAGAACCATCAAAGTGAGGGAGGCTGATCTTGAAAGTGAGAAGAGACATGGACTGCAGATGCAAGAGCAAATTGCTCAGTTGGAAACTCAAGTTTTGGACTCTAATGTCAAGATGGGACAGTTGGTGAAGGAGATTGCGAAACTGAACCAGGAAGCTGAAAGTAAAGTTTCTGAAGGTACCCAGCACTTACAATGTCTGCTTGTTTTGGCTAGGGAGAACATAGCTACGCTAGAGGCTAAGCTTGATTCAGAGAAAATGCGGGTTTTGGAGTTGCAGGAGAATATTGTGAAGTACCAGGCTGATATTTCAGATCGTGATCATGAGGTCAGGGAATTGGAAGCTGCTTTGTGTGATGTACATGAGAAGTTTTCTATCGAGAAAGCACAGCTACATGCAGAAATTTTCAGTCTGTTGGAAGAACAGAAGCTGTTGGATACGAAGCTCAACAATTCAGAACTGCTCAGCAAATCATTAGAGGATAAAGTAAGGCAATGTGAAGTTGAGAAATTGGAGCTCAAAGTTTTGACTGATGGGGTGGAGTTCGGTTTGCAAGATGAGATTAGTGGCTTGAAGGTAGAACTTGATGAGAGGGGCCAGCAAGTGGAATATCTAAATAAAACTCTTGATGGGCTAAAACTGAAATATGATATGCTTATGGCCGAGAAAGACCAGGCCAATGCTAAGATAAACACACTCATTGCAGAAGTTAGTGCTCAAGACAATCAGATCCGACAAATGGAGGAGCATATTAGCCAGTTACGTATGGAAAATGTGGATGTGGTTGCTGGTTCTGAAAATGCAAGGAAGCTGGCAGATGAACTGAGGTTGAAAGTAGAAGAGCTTGAGAGAGAGGTGGAGAGGCAGAAGATTGATATTGCAAATGGGGCTGAAGAGAAAAGGGAGGCAATAAGGCAGCTTTGTTTCTCTCTGGAGCACTATAGGAGTGGGTATCAAGAACTTCGCCAAGCATTTGTTGGGCACAAACGTCGTGCTGTTATGGCTTCATAAGTTTCCCTAGTTCTAGTACCGGTCTTTCTAGTAAGATTCTAGTCTCATTAATCTTTTCATTATTTGTTGTATCTGTTGATCTAGTGCTATATACTGTGAATCTGTTTTGAACCTTTCATTTACTGAAAAGTTGGCCTTCTGGTATGATATATTGATATAGAGTTGATTATCTGATGGTTTTGTAAATCTTGATGTTATGCTTGTGGTTTATTTGAAAAATATTGAACTTTTGACATAAACTGTGATGATCAGAATGCTAAGTTATGACTTATGAGTTTGATTGGTTAATCTTGGTGTTGTAGAATATATAAATATAGGAAATCTGAATTTATGCATCAATCAATGCTTCACATTTGTACAATTAGATTGTGTGCAGTGCATAATTTTGTTAGTGTCGTTTGTTCTTCTGTACAGGAAGGTGAGTGTAATTTCTCGATTTTTGATAGAATTTATTTACAGTGGTTTATGAATTTAAAATTTTATGGAAACTTATGGGTATGTTGGTAAGTTAGCAGGAAATTGAAGACTAGCTATTTGAATTCCTGTGAGTTGACCTATAAAACTTGTATAAGCAAGAATAATGAACTACAAAACTTGTATAAGCAAGAATAATGACTTGTATAAGCTAAGCCTGAGTATTGGGGTTGTCCTTTTGACAATTCCGACCAAAATAAAAAAGTCTTGAGAAATTCGAGAGAAATCATACTTTGAAATGTTCGATTTTGATTATCTTTCCATTCTAACTAGGATAGAGAACACAATATTTATAGATTTTTTGGGGGTACGTATATAAGGTTCGTGAGCGACAACACGAAGTGTATAATCATTTTGAGCGTGTGCTGGTTGGATGATAATTGTTATTAACTAATGAGGTTACATTTGGAAAAAACAATTTTATTGCTTCTAATGGACACAAGGTACAAAGTTGGTGGATTCTACTGCAATATGTAATGTGAAAGTTTTTGATGAATAACCTAGTGTGTAAACCACAAGAAGATTTTGTCATGATCATTTGGAAAACAAAGCAATCAATTGATTTTTTTGTATAGATGAATAGTCTTGAAATTGTTTTTTTTTTTTTCTTGTTTTTGAACATTAAGTTTGTTAAATTAATGGGAAGTTTCTGTGAGATTTACTCCTAGTTTCCTGGTTCTCCTTCAAATACAAATCCAACAGGAAGAGAGTTTCAATTCAAATAAAATCAACAATCCTTCCAAAATAGAAACGAAAAGTCAAAATTGAGAATGGATTGATATGTGAGAGGAAAAAATAAAACAAATACTCTGGGTGAGAGAGTGCCACATGTTGCAATACAATTGGTTCAGTCTCCCATTAAATCAGCTACCATTCCATGTGGTTGTGAAGTCTTCATTTGCAGGTAACGTGGTCACAGCTTGAATCCGCATAAATCACATTGATATTAAGTGGCATGTGAAAATTAAAATTCATGCATTTGGATCATTTTATGTCTTCAATAGCAATTTTTACCACAAAGGAGTAGCTAAAGTTACAAAGCATTTGTACGAACGTACACACTGCATATATGTAATGGCATTAATGATTGGCATGTCAGAAAGACTAGGGTAGAGGTAGGTGGTGGTGTTAATGGCTATGGGTCCTCAAATTCAAGACCAATTGACATGTACTAGTAGCTGAAGTTACTCACTCTCGTCTCAATCATTTCTTAAAATAACTTAATAAAAATTAATATTTTTGTTTCTGAATCGAGCATTCCGATTATATGTTCGTCGATATTATTTGCTTTGTATTCGATTCTTCTTCAGAGTCTTAAAAGTGTATATATACAAACGTGTTTATGTTACACCACCACCACCTAAGATGTGTTGAGTGAGAATTAATTCTGAGATCTCATCCCACTCACACAGTTAAATTAATCAATTACGCCACTCTTAATGGTTCTGTTTAAGACTTTAGATTTGCGAGATATTTATCTCATTTTTTGTTATTGCTGGTCAAGAGTTGACCATAATCTTGCCTTCCCTCATTTATGACTTGTGTGTCTCTACTCTCTCCTAGTCCATTCATCATCATCTCTCTCTCTCTCTCATTTGTTTCCTACTACTAATTTGTGGTTTCAGACACCGAGAACACCTCAAAAAAAGAAAAAGAAAAAAATAAATAAATAGAGGTTGTTCATGTTTTAGTACTCTAGCTCTCATTTGATGCAATAATTGTATTTACTCCAATCCAGCGACCACTTGCGAATCTCTGGTTGCTGATTCTAGACTTCGCTATGGCAACTGGAGCATCTCATGTTCGAGTCGTTCGATGTCCCAAATGTCCCAAGCTTCTTCTTGAAGTAGCCAACCTTCCTGTTTACAGCTGTGGAGGTTGTGGTGCTCTTCTACAAGGTAATTGTCCTACCTTTCTTCTTTACTTGAACATGAAGAAAAGTTTTATAATTTCTCAAAATTTTGGCCTTAGCTTCAGTGGATCCTTATGCAAATCTGGTTTCTGAGTGTTCATGATTCATCTTTTTGTATGCAGCTAAAACCCGGAAAAATGATGCCAAAATTGCAGAATCGGGCTTGCATGAGACTGATGTTGCTTTGCCAAATGAATTGAATCATGCTGTTGCTGGTGAAGTTTCATCATCATCATCATCTGAGCTTGTTCTCAGTGAGAACAAAGAGTCATTGCCATCTGCAGGAGCAGCACAATCAGAAGAAGAGGCAAAAAATGAGTCTGTTGATGCTCTGGCTCATGAAACTGTTAGCTTTCACCACATGGAACCTACAGGAACATTAGCAACTACAGACCATGGGAGTCCCAGATCTGACCTCAGTGGAGTGTCTAGGGACATGATGAAACCTCCAACAATCAGAAGCTCTCATGGTTATGAGGCTGGTAGTGTTTCTTCATGTTATGGACTTGAAGATGAGGTTTCTGACAGATTCAAAGCTGATGATATTGCTGTTTCTGAAGAACAGTTGAGAAGGGACAGATTCCTGGTGGATTCCATGAGGAGTCTTGATTCTGATGTGCAAAATCAACTAAGAAACAAGAAGCTTCATGCTGTGAAGGGAAACGGTTGGGATCATGATGAGTTGTGGGAACTCACAAGGCGCCGACATCCACCTAGAAACAAATTTCCTCAACATGGAAGTGGAAGCTTTCCAAGTCAAGTGCATGAAGATCATGAGTACAAAGAACAGGAAAAAATGAAGCTGTTGAGAATCATTTATGAACTGCAAGACCAACTTGACAAGTCCTGCAATTTGGAAGGAAAAGCATATGGAAGGGGAGGTGTTACTGGTAAGGAAAAGAATAGCTCAGCATTCTATAATCACAATGAGTTCAAGTATCCGTCGCATCCTGGAAAAACCAGGGTAGGAGCCAATTCAGCCCAACAATTCAAACATAGCCAGTGTTTGCATTGCCAGCCTCAAGAATGGCAGTGCTCAGCACAATTTCCTCCACTTTGCCATAAAAAGGCACTATGTGGTATCCACCATGTTCATAATTGTTCCAATCCCTACAATACTTGCACATTATGTCCTCAAAAGTATATGGGACCAGAGTTTTCTACAAAGGGTCAGGAGACAAACCTTGATGATGTGATGAGGAAGTACTCAAAGGGTAAGCATCTCGTGGCGAAACGACACTTCAGGCCAAAAGCAGGAGGAGCGCCTTTTGTAACCTGTTATCATTGCTCGAAGTTGCTGCAGCTCCCTGAAGATTTCCTCCTCTCCAAGAGGAAATACTACCGGCTAAAATGTGGCGCGTGCTCAACAATACTCAAGTATTCGATTCAACAAAGAACTCATATCACACCATATTCACCGGATTCTGTAGACCCTCCACCAAGTGAAGTTGATGAGTACAGTGGTGTCATGACTAGGATGAGCACAGCATTATCTTCTCGTGGCAGCAACTGTCCATGCGCTGATCCCGTGTCTGATGATTATGGCCTCGCCTTTTGTAGAAGCTGCTCCACTGGAGGAGATCACGTCTCTCACACTCCATTACATACTCTACAAGACAGTTCATCAGATGCCAGAAAGATGTATGCAAAAAAAGAGTTTCATAGAAGACAGTTTCGAAACAAGTACACGGTTCCAGAGGAAACATATGGATCACCTTACTCAGAGAATAAGGTTGTGCAGCCAAGAAGTAGCTCTCCTCTGCATCGTCTCATGGGCTATTCTTCGCCGGGTGTAGTGATAAGAGGGTCTGACCATCTACTGCAGGCACAAGATCTTAATACAAGGAAAAGAAACATGAGGTGAATTGAAAAGGCATAATACTGTAAACTATTGCACATTTGTATATGTTTTCTCATTCTTTTTGATAAATGATAGGTACTCATTTTTCCATATTCCACACAGGTAGGTTAGACTTCAACAATTTTGATTTAGATGCAGTATGTACCTCTTTGATTTGTTCATTATGTGTGTATATTGTAGTTGAAAGAGCATATTATATTGGGACTCTAGTTTACTTTCTGCTCCATTCAGGCCAAGATAATGAAGAAAATTGACATGTCACATACCATTGCAGTATAGTTAATCGCATTGCTATGTTTCCAAAACAGAAGACGACTATATGAATAACAGGGTTTTTCCCCCTGAATTATAGTCTACATAGCATTCTATCTTTTCCGGTGTTTCTATAGGATGTGTAGGCTATATTTACAATATACATGGGGGCAAAGGCTGTTCATCAGAAGGGTATGCCTAGATTTCAGGAGATCAGTTGACACCATCCCTATAGTTGCGTCTTCGGTTTGAGACGATGGAGACCCTCTGATCCTGAAGCATGTTCATGTTGGGAGCAAGCAACCGGGTATATCGGTCAAAATACAGAAGCTGCTTCAGGAGAAGTGCAAACTCCCGAGGAAATCGCAATCCATATGATTCACTAACTCGAACCTGTTAAGAAAACACAGCAAATAAACCTCTAATCAACTTGTTATCATAGTCAAGCAAACATAGATAGTGCAACGCTATTTCTGAAAAGATTTTCCAAGTTGTTTCTCACAATCCACTATGCTGTGTCATCAGACATACACAATTTTTGTCTTGATAAATTCAGTTTAGGACTGTCGCCTATGGCACAGAAGATGTACCATGACCAAGTTCCACATCTCATGCCCATGGTATTTCAGGTGACTTGAATCAGCAGCATATACTCTTATACACAGCTTCTACTAAGACTGCTCTATGATTCTAGATTTTACTTTCTGGGTCAAATTCAAATAGAAAAGCTTACCACATCAAGAAAAAGTGCATTCATCTGCCTCTCATCAACAATGAAATTAGCAGAGACAGCGGTTGTATTTGTGGTTGTTCCCCTGGCTGTTGCAATAACTACCTCTGTATCTAAATCCTGCATTAAATCCAAAGAAAATGCTGATTTAAAATGTGACAGCAGCAAATAAGCAGGGGCCAACCATGTCTAACCCAGCAGCAAAAAAGAAGAAGAAGAAGAAGAAGACTCTGCACGGTCAATTTCATAAGGTTTATTAACTACACCCTGTAATGCCCACCATACATAAACATGCAAAATCTCCAACATTTCATCAGAAACATTCATTAACTAGAACCTTACTTGAGTGATCATATAACATTGGTCGATCAGATGGACTAACAGATGCTATTCATTCCAAAACTTGCAAAGATGTTGAGGGAAGTTTAGAAGGACTTACCTGTATTGATGCAAATATCTTCTCCAAGTCTTTTGCGAAGGCCATAGCATCAACATCTTTGTTTGTAGCACCCATTTCAATCAAGGCTGATGCCATTGATTCATATTCTTCAGTTGCAATGGATGCCAGAAAGATTTCCATGGCAGCCCATGTTTTTGGGGATATCCGTCCAACAATTCCTGTACATTAAAAGTCATTTGGTTACATGAAAGGATAATTTTTATGTTGTAATGACTGGTGACATTCAGAAAGCTTTGTTGAGTTACACATAGCAATTCAGTGATTAAAGCAAGGCAATGACTCTTAATGATTTGATTACAAGTCAGAGAAATATCTATGATGGGTTTGCACGGGCTTAGATGACTTAACACAAGTCTCTTTCATAATATGGAAAGTATAGAAGATGGTTAGATTTTGATATATATTATCAAATGAACAAGGAAAGATATAGTCATAAAGGCATACCAAAATCAAGAAATCCGATACGACCATCTCGTAGCACCCACAAATTGCCTGCATGCACATCTGCATGGAAGGTTTCACATGCAAGTAAACTACCAAACCTGCAGAAATATTAATAGAGGAAAAAAAAATTAGGCTGAAAAAATCAGATGCCAGACCATCTGATTAACATAAAGTTATGAAGTATTTGGTTAGCATATAAGATTGGGAGTCATACCAAACATTTAGAGCAGTTATAAGACTAGCCTCAGGACTGGAAACAAGTGAACTTATAGAGTCCAGGTCAGTAAGAGGAACTCCATACAGCCTCTCCATTGTTAGAACTCGCCGGGTGCTGCATTGCTGGTATACTTTTGGAGCTGTAGCCTGTCTTGTGAGCCCCATAGTTTCTAAATACGCCCTAAAGGACTCAATGTTTGCAGCCTCCTTGTAAAAGTCAACTTCTTCAAGCATTGACTCCCGTATGTCAGTGACGACACCAACCTACTGAATGTATGTACAGGTTAGAACGAAAACTTCTACTTATTATATTAATATTAAAAAATAGTGTGATTATATGTAATGCATAGAAAATGGTCTCTTTCCTTTCCTGATAGTTATGAGTGATATGTGAGGGGACCAAAAGGACTGTACATATTGACATCTTGTTGAAATCTGTCATACATACCATTAGGTTGGTGCACACCAAATACTGAAACTAACTATTTAATATTGCTTATTATGTAAAACTAATACATTTTCAAAAACCGATACATCAAAAAGTATCAAATATAATTGAAACATATTCATCATTGACTCAGAATAATCATTGAAGTCACTTGGTAGAAATTACCAATGATGAACGGCTGATTTCAGGATTCAAGAACTCCAAAATGCGAGCAACAACATACACAAAATTCATATCTGCGACCAGTACATCCTCTATTCCAGGTTTCAAGACCTTTATCACTACATCTTCTCGGGAGCCCTTAAGCCTTGCACCATGAACCTAGACATGATATCTCACAGTTTTAATCATTAAGCGCCAAAGTATCTTATTTCTAAATAAAAATGAACATATAAAATTCAGACCTGAGCTATTGAAGCTGAGGCAAGCGGGGTGGGGTCAACATATTCATACACACTATCTATAGGCCTCCCCAATTCCTCACGCAAGATTCTTTGGATCACTTCAAAAGGAACAGGAGGAGCTCTGTCAAAACATTTCTGAAATTCCTCAACATACTCTGGAGGAAACAATGTTGGTGCAGATGCTATGAACTGCCAAGTAAAAAAAAAAAACCCATTATTATTGGCATATGACCTTGCCCATAAAAGATGAATCATAAAAAGAAAACTTAAAATATGTTTAATAATAATGGGAGAAATCCTGGCGCAATTATATTAATTAAGCTGCAATTCATATAATTATAGAACTCTGTTATGGTATTACTTTCATGATTTAGATTTACCTGTTCAAACCAAGACAGTATTTGCACAATATTATCATAAACCAGCTTGAAGAAGAGGGAATTAACACTAACCTGACCTAATTTGATATAGGTCGCTCCCATTCGTTCAAACAACCTCCTCAGGTAAAGGGGAGAAAGTAATCCAAGCTGTAGTTGAGTTGGTAACCCAGAAGATGAGTTTGTGGACTACAAATAGAAAAGGAGTAAATTATTCTGTCTTCCAGTTCCAGATAAAGATGATAAGGCTAATTGATGGATTTAAACTATTCTTTACAGATGAGTTTGAAATTCTGGCAAACATATACTAGACATTACATCAAACAAACAGCAAAAAGAAGATGTTAAGCATAAGGAAATTGAACTGTCCAGTGATGATGATCCATAGTTACACAAGGCCAGGCACTCTCTCACCATCTGCACAAGTACAACTTGAACTTCCAAAGCAAAAAGACTATATGAACAGAATTTAGTGCACAATGACATCAATGTAAATGTAGTCATCTTTCAGAACAATAGTGATCTGATTAAAGTGCAAGCCTACACTACACACACAAAAGTAGAACAGAAGAGAAAAGCCTCTTTTGAGGTACCGTACCCTAGATGCATCGGCGAGCCACTCCCCACCAACTCCAATTACTGCTTGAATACCCTGAGCAAGTCTCAAGGCTCCACGGGGACCCGTATTAATGGAAGTCTGGACAATATCCTCCACCAGTTTGGGCAACTTTCCGATACTATCTGCAAATTGCAAGACACCATATTTACAAACACTAACAAGCTCAAAACATCTATCCTCAGAAACAGTTAAAATTGAAAACAAAACACTAATAAACAAAGCTAAATAATTTACAATAAAGAAGTAATGTATGGCCTCTGAATCAAAATCATGGAATCAATATAAAAGCTTATAAAAACCAAAAATTGCAATTAAATTCAGTATAGAACCTTGGAGGCGAGAAGAGAAAAGATCTTGCTGGTTCTGAGTCTGAGACTGAGAAGAATATTGGGCGAAAAGGGTCAAACCATTGAAGCGACGATGATGAAACTTCAACCTCGAACCAACTGATAGACCATTCCTCCTCGTAGCCGTAACAGGAAACTGCCAAATTCAAAGAAACCAATACCATAAATGAAACCATTTCTGATCAGTAGAATTGAAAACAGACAAAATCGAACAGTAATTAGAGATGAAATTTGAGACCTGAGAATGGTGGAAAAGAGGCAATCGTCCGCAAGAAGCGCCTCTGAATCCAATTACCGCCATTTCTTTCTCTTCAGATACTCTCAGTTTCAGTCTGAGAGTAGCAACGCCAGCAACAATAGACCAAACAATTTCGTCTTTGGGATTTTGTGGACGATGATATCCACGACGCCGTTTCATGAGATCTGTCCTAGCCGAGAAAACGTGAAAGCAAGTACGCCACGTGGCTCCCCAGAATGCTCTTACATATTTACCCAAGATTTTGATAATAAGAAAAGTTATTGGCCTAATAAAATAAAATACAAATGGACTACTTTTTTTTTTTAGTAACAACAAATGGACTATTTTCTTTTGAAAAAACAATAATCTTGCATTTTATTTCAAATAAGTGTAAAAGAAAAAAAAGTGTCATATTTTTTTTTAAAATTTAGTAATAACAACTATGTACCACTAATAATATTAATAGATTAAAAAGTGGTCAGACTCTTACGTGAGATACCCGAAGGTCAGGGACGTGGTGCAACGGGAGGGAAGGGAAAGGACGTGGTGATGATGACGGAGGGGGGGGGTCGATCAGGAAGTGAGGACGGTGGCGGGGACTGCGCAGGCGACGATTAGGAGGGAGGAGCAAGGTTAGGGAGGAGAGATCGGGGTGGGAGCAAGGTTGGCTTCGGCACCTATGCCGGATCCGAGCGGCTGAAGAATGGCGGGTGGCGTCGTAGAGTCCGGATCATTGTACGACATCAATCATCGACAAGAATGGTCCGGTTACCTCCGAGGACCAGTTGGGGATAGGTTTAACCGAGACCTCAACTCATCTGAGGAGTCTAATTCTCAGGATAGACGGACGATAGGGCATTCTGAGAATTTTCAATTATGTTTTTTGTTTTGCTTTTAGTTGGTTTGGATTTTTAGTTTTTTTTGGTTTGTTTGTTATGGTTTGATTTGCATTCTCATCACCCTATTGTACTATTTTTGTTGGAAATAATATAATTTATTTCCGTTAACAAAAAAATATTAATAGATTAGTTAGTATTATCATTAAATTTTGTTAGGACTTGTTTGTGAGAATTAAGATATATTATTCAATACTAACTAACTTGATTCAAAACAGATTGAGTTACGCTGTTTAAGCACTTCGTAATTTTTTGAGATTTTGAGTTTGAATTTTACTGTGACGACATGAGGTGAGTTTATTGGGCTTAAAGGGGAGAGCCCAATAAACTAACTTGAGATCTTTACCAAATAAAAAACAAAGTTGCTATTTTGAGATGGATATGTTTTAGGAGGAACCCTTTTTTTTTCTTTTGAGCGGTAGGAGGAACCTTTTTTTAATTTGACAAAAACCAAGGAAGATGGATCCAATTATATTAATAACTAAAATCGTTACAACCGAGGCTGATGACGCCAACTATCCGAACCAGGTAGAGAACATAGAAATCCCACAACAGAAGCCTATAATCATTGATTCGATGACTCAATGAGGCGAACCTAACCTCATTAGAAACCATTACAAATAGACACAACCTGACACTAAGAAACAAAGAAACCACACGAAGCAAAGATAAACTAAACACCAACAGCAAACTGTTGAGTCAGAACATCTTATAACATATATACTCACTAAACTATGATAACTAAACTATGATACATAGAACTGTAGTTCAGATTAGGCTTAGTCAGAATACATAAACAGAAAAATTTGACAGGCTCTATCTATATGCAATACCTAAATGAGCTGAAACTTCAAGAAAAAAGGCAATCGAAATCCAACATGCTTCAAGAATCTGTATCTGACTCTGTATCTGAATCCGAATCTGATTCCAGTTCCATAGGTATAGCTCTATTCATATTGGCATGGAGAGGAGGGAGTCCATCATCATCACTTGAATTCAACTCTTTCGCTTCTTGTTCAGAGCTATTCCCAAGCACATTTGCATTTGACTCATCCGTGGTCTTGGATTTGAACATTTCTGGCCTGCAATTAGTGATGGAAGCAAGTACATATTACAAATGATGAACTCATAGATAACGGCAAGTCATATGAGATTATCTGGATGTAATAGAGTCCGGGATGATACACACCAGTCTGGAGATTTCCGAAGCTCGCGGAGTTGTTCGCTTGGAATAACTTGAGAAACTATGCTCGTGACCTTGCTGCCTGATTCAATAGCTTTTTCCTTTCCACGTTCATCAACCACAACAAAATTCCCTGTAAATTGGAAAGGCAACTAAGTACACATTTTCCTTTAAATCATCTATGATAGCCTCCTCCTCCATCCATTTTCATGTTCCAAAATATTAAGTCGTTATCGTTGCCCCAAAACACCATCGTTAAAACATTAATCCAACCTAAAATCTTAAGCTGTTAGGAGGAGTGCCCAACTAGTATATCAAATGTGGAATTATTTAATGCTCCCCTCACGTGAAAGCCGAGTGAGAGAGCAGACTCTACATGTGGACCAAGAAAGAGCCAAGGCAGACAAGTTACTAGGCCCAAACAAAACTAGCTTTGATATCATGTTGAACTTTACTCTAACCCAAAAGCTTAAGCTAATAGTATATCAAGTATTCTTTCAACGTAGAATTCCTTTACAACCATCAACCACACTGTTTGAGGGATGTAAATACATAATGATCTAAAACTAGGTTGGTGATGGAGTCGTCAAAGAGTGCTAACTCATAGAAATAGGTAATTGCAATGTTAGACATTATTTTGTTGTACAACACACCAACTAATGACTTCATGGGAACACATAATGAGTAGAGACATTTTAGTAATGAGGCTATGTCAGGGACACAACACCTATAAAAGTGGCAAAGGATTCCGAGAAACACAAAGCTTATTGATCGATAGTCAATAGATCATAGAGATTTTAGTATAGTTTGTGTGAATGAAATAAAACCTCATGTAGTTGAGACAGTTGAGTTTATGATAACAAACCTGGTTTTATCCATACTAACTTCTTAAACTTGGCCGGAAACAATGCAAGCGATTTGGCGCCTTGTGCATCCATCACCTTACCAGAGGAAGCAAAGTAATGAAAAAGAGTTGCAAACATATTACAATTACTTTCATACAAGCAAAGAAGTGGAGAGGCCACAAACATAACTTGTATTCTCATCACTTTGTTCACAAACTACCTCAACAACAACAACAACAACAACAACAACAAAAAATGCCACATTTATTCAGAACCACAGCACATTTAGTTGGTGAGCTGCATTAACACCCATTGAAATTTGAAAAATCTAATCAAAGTTTTTTTCTTTCTTCAAAAACATGCAATCATGGTAATATTAGAGGTTTCTGGTATAGTCAGTCATAACCATCAAATGAGCTGTGAGAGGAACTCACAAAAACAGTCCAATCCAATGCACATTTGTGTATTATCCAGAACAGAACCATTAAAAAAATAAACCAAACAAACAGCAGAAACTTTGGATCAGCTTGCAGAGAGAGAGAGGGTGATAGGCACAAACCTCAATGGAATTGGAGCCCAAAAGTGAGACAACTTGGACAATACTATGGCCATCTTCTACATCCAGCTCCTCGTTCTTCCCAGCAGCAGCTGCTCTCTTCAGATTCTTTCTTCCTCCTCTTCCCATCTTTCTCAACTCTGCCTCTGCCTATGCCTCTCTCTCTGGTCTTCTCAAACTCGTCCTCTTCCCAAAAATTAGGGTTCTTGCGGCACCAATCCAATTGTCTCTCTGATCCTCCTTGTAGGAGTGGGTGGAGAACAAGTTATTTACTTGGATGGTGGGAGGGTACAAATGTAATTTCAATTGATAAACCCATATTTCAATTTCACTTGATTCCCAATTTCTGAGAATCCCAATTCACGCGGGTAACAAACCGGCTCAGGCTTAGGCCTCAAAACCAACTGCAGAAGAAGAAGGAGTGTCCTGATAGATATCAATCTATCGCATCCCAAATGTTCCCGGAACCGCAGCCACTCGCTGCTACGCGCGCGTGATCTCCTACGCTCCTTCCTCCAATTCCTCGATTCTGCTTTCACACAGCACAACAGCACTTCTGTTTTCAGGTTCAAATCAAGAAACAAACTCACCGTCTCTGTTCTTGTTGTCATACCTTTTAGATGCTTTTGATATATTTTCAAAGTTCAAAATTTTAACATGTTGTTACTGAATTTAAACTGATGAAGCATTGAGCTATTGGGAGTTTCTATTATCCCCAATTTTAATGATTTGCTGCATGTTTGCCGTAGCATTGTGTGTTTTTGATAATTGAAAGTTTTGATTTTTTTTTTCTTTTCATTATAGTGATAGTAATGGGTAGAAAGAAGCAGCCCCGACCACATCGGTCGGGCCATGATGCACAATTGGATTTGAATGGGGAACCTGATGCTCCCAGTTCCACAACTAGAACAAGAACTGCTCAAAAGAAAGCAATTTTGGATGAGACTGAGCAGCTACCCTTTTTTGTTGAAGTTGATCGAAATTGCTGGGTTTCAGATGAACACCTTGATGTTTCTGAAATTATTCTCACTCAATTGAACATTAGTGAAGGCTATTCTGGTTACCAGGTGACTCAGGATTTATATCAGGATTCCAAGTTTTCCATTAGGTTTTCTGTTCGCAATGTTAGTGACTCACTTGCTCGCATTAAGTTGGGCCATTGGCCTGTTGTACCTGCTTCTGATATTTCATTGGAGTTCGTGGAAAAATGCACTTCGGTGGATAAGGTCGACACCCAGTCAGTGATTTTGTCTGGAAGTTTTGATGGTCCGGACGAGGCTGTTTCTAGTCTTATTCACTTGGCTAGTCTCAAGTTTATCACCCTGAGACCAACTTTAGGGGTTGTTGCAGTTTCAGGGGATGCACCAACTCTGCAATTGAGAGTGCAGATGCTTAGAAGTGCATTTGATGCATGCGAGTCACTTTTGGACAATGGCAGACAACTTTGGAAAAAGAGTATGATGAATGTCATGGCTTGGTTGAGGCCAGAAGTGAACACTTCAGAGGCTAGGTATAGAGTTAGTAAGTTAACAGAAATGGAGATTGATGATATGCACACGGAGGCTGGAGAGGATAGTTCAGTCTCCAGAAAACGTGCAAGGTTTGATGCTGCCACATTTTATGAAGCCATCAAACCATCTAAGTGAGTATCCACTTGTATTCTTGTTGTACCCTAAATTTACCATTTCATATTAGTGATTTGTGTTAGTTGTCACTTAAGTTCTGCAAATTTGTGTTTCAGATGATCTTGGTTAAGTTCTGTTTTCATTTTAGTTTTCTGTGTGGTATATGAAAATGAACTGTAAGCGCTAGCATGTCTTCTGTATAGGGGTGATCCAATGCTTGAGGATGACATACCTGACTTGCTTCCTCAACTGAGACCATATCAGCGTCGTGCAGCTTATTGGATGGTACAGCGAGAGAAAGGAGATTCGGGAAGTTTGGCCAGAAAGGAAAATAGTCACTTCCTTTCTCCATTATGTGTTCCTGTACATTTTGTAGATACATGTTCAAAAATATTTTATAATCCGTTCAGGTATAATTTCTCTAAACCAAGAGTTCTGTTATGTTCCTACCATCCTTTGGTTAAGTGTATAACAGAAGAAGAAAAAGAAGTTTGATCGATTGTTCTTGTTTATTCTACTTAGACTAAGTCACTGCTAGTTAACTCCTTTGGTTACCTCTTGTCTTCAGTGGAAATGTTTCAATGCGTCCAGAGCAGCCTCCACCATTCATTTCTGGTGGTGTTCTTGCTGGTAAGATTACTGGTATTGTAAGTTATCTAGGATTATCAATTATTTGAATATTATTAATTTTTTTTCTTCTTTTTGCTGCAAATTATTCTCTGTGGTTGATTGTTGCTCTCTTACATAAAATTCTGAACAAATAGAATGTTTCACAGAAGAGGTTGTTATATCACATTTAAGAATCGAAACATATGCAATCTAATGTAAGGAGAGCCAATTAGAGTTGAACTTCTAACCCTTTTTGTTGTCTTCTGTCTTTAATTATTTGTCATGGCACATCTAGCCAAGTAAATTCTCAGTTTGTTTTGTCCCCTCTTTACATCTATGTTTTGTTTGTCGTGTGAGATGCACTTACATGCATGGTCAAATATAGTTGATGCTATGTTTAACAATGTCTCATCAGTTTCCTTGTTTTATGTGTTGTGTTAAATAGGGAAGTCCAGTTTGATCATTTACATGCGCTTAGGGGTTGAGATAGTGTTTGCGTAGAGTACCATTATTTTGTGATATCCCTACCTTGCACGGTAGTGGGGATGTCTGTGCTGGTCAGCATGAATGCAATTAAAGATTATATATAATACATGTAATTATCAGTTTTCCCTTTATACTTGTGGTTATCCTGAATTATAAAGCTCTTATTAGTTCAGGTAGGACTGAGTGCAAAGGAAACAGTATGCTTAATAATGACTTTCTTTCTTACATTATTATCACATCTCTTGGATTTTTTCCAAGAACTTGATTGAAGCTGAAGCTCTTTAATAAACATCACAGTGATAATAGTTGTTTTTTTTTTCTTTTTTTTTTTTTGTCTATGCATCTGTAAAGTTTCTCTTATTAGGGGTCTTATACAGGTGCATATATGATGTAAATGTAGTTGCATTGAGCTTAATTTTCCATGGCTCACAGATGAGATGGGCTTGGGAAAAACTGTTGAACTGCTTGCTTGCATCTTTGCACATCGTAAGTCAGCATCTACATTCAGCATATATGATGATAAATCATTGCAAGTAACTGGGAATCAGAGACAGAGAATTAAAAGATTGAAAAAGGAGCGAGTTGAGTGTATATGCGGGGCTGTGACTGAAAGCTACAGATATAAAGGACTGTGGGTGCAGTGTGATATCTGTGATGCTTGGCAACATGCAGATTGTGTTGGATATTCAATTAAAGGTAAGTCTTTGAAATCCAGAGAAATTCATAATGGACAAAAGAGCACTAGAAAAAAAAGTACGGCGAACATAGTTGAGAGGGATGGAGAACATGTTTGCCAGCCATGCTCGGAACTGATAAAAGCTACCGACTCTCCTGTTCCCACTGGTGCAACTCTAATAGTTTGTCCAGCTCCTATATTGCCCCAATGGCATTCTGAAATTATACGGTATAATATTTAATATACTTTGCTTTTTCTTGGTGTTTTAATTTTCAATTACTTAGGAACATAGTTTAGGTCAGCTGGCCCAGCTAATATTTTGGCTGACTCGTATTGAAACATTAGATTGTAGTTTAATATTTCCATGACAGTTTGGTGCTTGAAAGCATATTACATACTGTCACTCTAACTTCAGACTTAAGTGGGTTGACAAATTGACCATGATTAGTGTGGGGGACCAACTCAACTAAAAGTTGATAGTTGAAGGCCCAACTTTAATTTTATTCTTTAACACAAGAAATCATGGACATCTTAATTAATCTTACACTTGTATGCTTATTAAATTTTCAATTTAATAACTATTAAGCTCTGTACTCCAATAGTTAGTATGTTGAGTTTTATATTGTAATGTAATGGACATGAAAATATGATGTGTGATTCAACTCTTCACAATATAACACTTAAAGAGAGATATAGTTAGTTAATTCTCTTTGTTAGGACAATTCCACATGAAACATGCTGTATCAAATGACTTTCTAATTTTTATTCTGTATTGAAGCCACACGAATCCAAGTTCCTTGAAAGTTTGCATCTATGAAGGCGTCAGAAACACTTCTTCAGATGCATCTGCTGTAATGGATGTCAATGAACTTGTCAATTGTGATGTTGTATTAACAACATACGATGTACTTAAAGATGACCTATCACATGACTCTGATAGACATGAAGGGGATCGCCGCTTCATGAGATTCCAGAAAAGGTTCGTTTGAACTCTGGTTGTATATTTCCTGTTAGAACTGATGTTTCACTTATTCATACAAAATCCTTGGAGCATAGGTGTTTAATGTGATGCTAGTCTTTGCATTTATTATTAATGCACATATTTTTTATTTCTCTTTTCAAAATATTTCCTTTGCAATCTCTCACATAGACTATTTAGAATCCTTGTCATGCGAATCTCTTCATAGACCTTGCTGACGTGGGTGGAATAATTCCCACATTGGTAAAATTTAAGATAAAGTGACTACATATAATGATGGAAGTGAAACCTTACTAAATTACTAATAAGGTTGACCTTTTAGTAGTGGAAGTCAAAGCTATTGTTTGTAGCCCATTATTGGAATTTAACATGGTATCGGAGTTGGTCATGATCAAAATCTTGGCCCGAAAATGGTCTATTTATGCTGCCTCCCCTTGTGGTCTTTGGTTTGCTTGCATATGGACATACATGCATCAGCCCACGTGTGGAAGAAAAATATCTACACGTGAGGGGGCGTGTGCGGATTTAAAAAGCCCCTATATGTGCACCTATCAAGCCCACCAATAAAAGAAAAATGTGAGGCTTGCACGTGAGTGTGTGGAATAAGTCCCACATCGGTAAAATATGAGATAAACTGGCTACAATACAATGGTGGAAGTAAAACACTACTAATGAGGTCAACCTTTTAGTAGTGGAATCCCAAGCCATTGTATGTAGACCATTATTGAAATTTAATATCCCCTTTTGTTAATAAATCACCTCCTATCATGACTCCTCTTGCATCTGATGATTTTGATTTGCACCAGTGTTCATGATATTATATGATTAGCATGTGCTATTTGCTTGAGCACTGCGCTGAATTAATTGCAGTGAACAGTTGTTTCAATTACATGTGCGAATATATTGACAAATCATTTTGGCATAGGTACCCTGTCATTCCGACTCTGCTTACTAGAATATACTGGTGGAGAATTTGTTTGGATGAGGCCCAAATGGTTGAGAGCAATGCTGCTGCGGCAACAGAAATGGCTTTGCGACTGTATTCTAAGCATCGCTGGTGTATCACAGGGACTCCCATTCAACGCAGACGACTTGATGATTTATATGGACTTTTGAGATTCCTTAAAGCAAGTCCTTTTGATGTCTCCAGGTGGTGGGTTGATGTTATACGAGATCCTTATGAGGTAAGAAGTTTTCTAGTTGATCATAAAAAAGCTATACTATTTAACTAGTGCATAGACTGTGCAACGCTTGGGAAGTGTTCTTCTGGAAAAATAAAATAAAATCTTACTAAAAATTATAAAACATAAAAGAAGGGCCTATCTATGCATGAAATTTTCTTTCCTTGCTGATTCCTGCAAGTCCTCGTGGAATTTCATCTGTATACTATTTCGGTTTTCTTGAAACTGAACCTTACTGCTGCAGAGGAGAGATGTTGCCGCTATGGAATTCACGCATAGACTCTTTAAACAAATTATGTGGCGTTCTTCAAAAGCTCATGTTGCCGATGAGTTACAACTTCCTCCTCAGGAGGAATGTGTCTTGTGGCTCTCTTTTTCTCCTATTGAAGAACACTTTTATCAGAGACAGCATGAAACTTGTGTGAGTTATGCCCGTGAAGTTATTCAAACCATGAAAGATGATATTCTCAAAAGAGAATTCCCAGGTTCCCAATGATATCCTGTATTTTTACCTTTTAAAAACAGCAGTACACTGATTACCAGGATGGACAGCAATATGTTGTCTGACACCTAACATTTTTTTTTCTTTTTTCTTTTATAGGTTGTATTCCTCCTAATGCTTCCTCTGATCCTTTCATCACCCACGTGGAAGCTGCAAAGCTCCTAAACTCACTCTTGAAACTTCGCCAAGCATGCTGTCATCCTCAAGTAGGAAGTTCTGGGCTGCGTTCATTGCAACAGACCCCCATGACCATGGAAGAGATATTACAGGTGGGTTACGTGTAAGAGCTTTAGGTGGGATCTTCTACAAAGCAGTAGCCACTTTTATATCTATTGACTGGAATCTTCTGTAGGTTCTGATAGGAAAGACCAAAATAGAAGGAGAGGAGGTTTTGAGGCGGCTAGTTATTGCATTAAATGCTCTGGCAGCTGTAGCTATAATTGAGGAAAAGTTTTCAGAAGCAGTATTGTTGTATGAGGAAGCACTGGCCTTAGTTAAAAAGCACTCTGAAGATTTCCGCTTGGACCAATTATTGAATATTCATATCCTCCATAATCTGGCTGAAATACTCCCTGCTGCTTCAAGCCACTTGCAAGAATTCCACCCAGAGCGACAGCAGTGCCCTGAAAGCACTGAAAAGAAGGCCTTGAAGAGACACAGTGACGAAGAATATGATCAACATCTTGTGAAGCGGCAAAAAGAGAATACAGAAAATGATGCAAATGTCACTATTTGTACGGCAAAACTATGTGATTGTACTTCTAACCATTCAGTAAATGTTTTAAAGAGTGATAGAGAATCAGAGTCCCAATCATCCAACGATCAATGTTTGACTGCAGAATGTGAGAACCTGAAACAAAAGTATTTATCTGTATTCAATTCTAAGCTGTCCTTGGTTCAACAAGAGTTCAGAAAGTCATATTCACAGGTATGCCCTTCATGTTTTTCCCTAGCATGTTACTTTTTAATAATTAATATCTTAGACGTCTGAACGATGTTAAATGCAAAAGGATTAGGAGAAATAGGGTATATGCATAACATTACTTTTGGTAGCTAGCTTGTGATCTATGCAAATTACGCTTCGATCGTTAAGTGAACATATAGTAAAGTGGTTAACCAGTTCTAGTGCTAAAATGGCAGAATTATTGACATTGGTCAATTATATACATTTTCCTTGATGTTGCATACAACTGATTACGAGATCTATAAGTATTATTCTTGATCTTCTTTTTCTTCCTTTTTTGAGAATGCCGCAACAGCTCCCATTAAAAAAAGGCTTTGGAAAACAATCTGAGGATGAGGTCTGCTACCTTAAAATGTAAACAGGTTAGAGGGGAGCTGGGAGTTATTTATTGGCCTAGCATAAGAGTATAAGGTGACTAAAGTAATCTTTCAAGAGATTATAGATAGCAGGAAGAGTATAATAGTCATTTATACACCCAGGACCGGGTTATCTATTGTTGTGGACTCTGTTTTGATTACTCATTGACATGGGAAGACCGGGAAGCCTGCAGCTCTGTCAACCCATTATAGGAGACTGATCAAGGGCATGGTGGACACGTGCTAGTAGTGAAGTCAGAAGTGCCTGGCACATGCCATTCTATCTCGCTGGGTCTGAGTCAAGATGATTTATCTCACAGATTTATTTTACACCATCACAATCGTTTTTACTGTTTGGATATCAAGTGCTACTTTCTGGAACTAGTGTGACACATAGCCTCTCCGTTAGTCCTCTTGTCGTTGAACTGCCAAATTCTTTAAAAAAACCAGTAACAAATTGTACATGAATTATCTGTCAGTCACATTATTCTCGTTAACTGCTCTTGTTAGTCCATCCATTAACATCATCATGTTAGCCTTTCCATCAGAATTCACCAACATTGTCTCTGCTACCACATTCAAGATGTTTTTGCAAAGAAAAAAAGAAGCTAAAAGAACACCTATATTCACTTACAAGTTACAACTTTATAGTCTAATTTGTTAATCATTATAGCATGAGGTCTATTATATTGAGAAATAGTTTTGTCATCAAGAAAATTTATGCTTCTTTTAGTAAGACTTTTATTTACGGATTCCGTACTGGTATTGTAGCTTATAATTGATTTGTATTTTCTTACCTTAGTTTTGATTACCTATTTGAATTTTGATTCTGATTTTTACTTAAATGTTGTGCAGGTTTGTGATGCAATTGTTGAAAGAAAAGAACAAGATACAGGGTGGTGGATGGAAGCCCTAGATCATGCTGAGCAGAGTAAGGAATACTCAAATGAGCTGATCAGAAAAATTGGAGAGGCTGTCTCGGTAACTCCTAGTAATTCAAAGTCGTCAAAGCTAGCACCATGGTTAGTTTCCATCTTTCCTCCTTAGTTCACCTATCTGAATTTGTGTGGTACACAATTCTGATTGTTAGCTCCACGGTTTCATTCATCGAAGTCTTTGGGATGACAATGACTACTTTTATCATTCAGTTTTTTTTTATTTTTATTATAGAATTTGTGCTTGCCTTGCATTCTGCCAAGACTTTTTGTGTATTGTTTGCCAAGCCCTCGTGAAAATGTTCTCAAAGAATTTCTGTTCATGTTTGTTCTTAGGCTTTATATTGTTATATCTAACTAGGCTTATTTAATTTTGCAAGAAATTTGGAGTATTATACTCTATAAACAGACATGGAAATGCCTTGCAAGGCTTTTAATTTAATCTTTGCAATATGAATGTGACTCACAAGTCACAATGGATATTATCTAACTTTTACCGTTCTTCGTCCAGCTTCCGGAGCATTACTACTCTAAAGTATCATATTCAAACTCGTTTGGATTTATTAGAAACATCTAGGCAAATATTACTTGATCGAGTTCTGGAAATAGATCAGACTATGGACAAACCTAGAGAGGAGGATATTGGTCGTGTAAGATACTGTCCAATATGCTGCCAGGGAAACAGTGACGGTCCCACTTGTGTTCACTGTGAGCTAGATGAACTATTTCAGGTACTGCATTCAGAATGTTTGTTGGCATTAATTTCTCCAGTTCACCTATAATTCAGAGTAAGTTCAATTCCTCATATTTCTACCTATTTTTCCAGGTTTATGAGGCTCGGCTTTTCCGTCTAAATAAAGTGCATGGTGGGATAATCAACTCAGCTGAGGAAGCAGTTGATTTGCGGAAGAAGAATTTTGCACTAAATCGATTTTTACTGTCCAGTGCGACAGATGGAACCATGAAGAAGAGAGACGTTGGAGAAAAAGTCGTGGTCAGTGCTTTATCTCATGTCCTTTGTCCATTGTCATTTCCCTTACAAATTTAGATGTAATATGAAGTTACCTATGTGTGAAGACTAAGCTAAATGCTTTGCTGTTGCTTTAGTTATTCTTCTTTAATATTTATGGTATGTTGAGCGGTATGCTTTGCTGCTTCTTTCTCTCTTTCTGTAGTGTGTTGGAGCATATGGGATTGGTGGCGATTTTATCTGTTTTGATCTTCTACTTTGAAACCTAGTATTAGTACATCCAAATCTTGTAGTGCCTATAATCAGATCCTGCATTCCAGGCTGGCTCTTCCCCTGATGTTGCCCTTCTAATGAATTAGTTCAGTACTCATATTATGTTATAGTTTTAAAGGGTCATAGCTTGAACTCCATAGCCAATTGATTGTTGAATATGTTTTCTGCATTGGGCCATTATTTTTTTCAATCTTTTCCCTAGTGTTTGATGCATAATTCTTGTATTTATATAATTTTTATTAGTACTTGTAAGGTCATGGTAATTTCACAATTGTTGAAAATGGTGGTTAAAGAGTGTATGATGTTGAATAATTTTATTTAATACTTGCCTGATAGGTTTCAAAATCTCCGTCTGAATTGGAGGTTGTACTTGGAGTTATAAAGAACTATTGCAAAACACAGTTGGGGAGAGGTCGTATATCTGCCGCTACCAAGCAGCTACATCTTCTTGAGGTATGGCCTTCTAAACTTTTTTAACTGGCTAACCTGCAATCAAGTAATCATCTTGTGTTGTTTTAGTGATTTTAGACCTATGTTCAAATGGTATTATTTCATTTCAAGAAACGGGTTTCATTAGTTCATGGAAATGATTTTTACCCCATAACAATATATATTTATACTTCTCTGAGAACTGTTAACCTATGTCATGATGTTAATCTGCATTGTCACGTAAGTACCTCATGTGTAGTGAATAAAGAATAATGCTTCATATTATGCTCACAGGAGATTATCCTCCACATGTTCTTCATTGGATTTCATGCTAGTTTTTTATTATAAGCAACCGTACCAACCGAGGCTCGAACCCGAGACCTCTAGAGTAGCAAACACCTTATGCCAATTGCGATTTCATGCTAGTTATTCTGCTTAGATCTTTTGTATAGGCACTAGTTACCATATCTACTCTACAACATTATTCTCTATTTCTCATTGGTTTAGGGCATGCGAAAAGAATATGCACATGCAAGGTCCTTGGCAAGTGCTCAAGCTCAAGTTCTGCAAGCTCATGATGAAATCAAGATGGCAACCTCACGATTGCGCCTAAGAGAAAATGACAATGAAAAATCAGTTGATGCCTTAGGCTTAGAAGAATTAGCTTCAACAAATGCGCACTACTCTAGTGAGAAGTTTATGTCCTTGACCTTGTTGTCACATACAAAAGGAAAACTCCGTTATCTCAAGGTACCAGTACAAATTCTTTTTTTGAAGATCTATTTATTAAATTTCTATGATTGGCCCAGAATTATCACAAGTAAAAGGAGATTTAGAAGTAAAACTAAAGGCTGGCTGCTTAAGTATTTTAGTTGTTGCAAACAATGAGTCATATTGGAGTGACGAAAACTTGCTGTTTGAAAAGTTCTGCATATTTGATCTGGAATGGTAGAAACTTATTATTAACGGAGCAATACAATACTTGATAAAGTGGAAACTCTCAATTATGCACGTGTTGAGCCCACGATAAAGATTTGAGGCTTGCATATGAAGGGAGTGTTGAATATTAAGCCTGACATTGGTAAAAGATAGAAGGGTTAAACTACATATGAAGATGGAAGCCAAATCCAACTAACAAAATTGACTTTTTAGTATGGGAAGCCCAGTGTTTTTTAATATGTGGTCCAATATAAAATACTAACTAAACATTCAATAAGGTATCTTAGTAGTTTTGATTATGGCATGTGGCCCATTCATACAAACTCTCATGTGGTCTCTGGTTCACATGCAGAAATATATACCTGCAGTGATCCACGTGTAGAAGAAAAATGTCTACACGTGAGGGGAACATTAAAAGTAAAACCCCCAGATTGTGCGAAATTTGAGCCCACAACAAAAAGATGTGAGTCTCGCGCATGTGAGAGGGAGAATTGAATAGTCTCACATTGGTAAAGGATAGAAATATGGATGGCAAGCACAAATAACAAGACTAACCTTGTAATACAGAAGTTGAAGCCCGAATATTTAGCCCAATATAAAATAGTAATGATTTTATAATACTCTAGATGTAGACGTTCCAGTCTCCTTTTCGGCATCCGTTAAGGAGACTGATTGTGAGGGATTATTGTAAATTAGGGTAATTAAAATTGATTTTCTTTTCTTCTAGAGACTAGCTCTCCTTGATAATTTGTTGTTGGTTAATAAAAAAAATATACAATTATTCTCCTGGAATTTTTTTCATTTTGGTCCTATAACTATCCATGTTATTTTGAATTGGTATCCATTTGATTTTTGTTCCAGTTTGGTCCCAAACTATGATATTTTGTTTCCAATTGGTCTAATTTGTATCAATGTCATCAAATTAGGTTGGCGTGGCAGTTTTTTCTGTACATTTTTGTTAACATGACGAACATGTAACGCTTAATTTAGATAAATTTACTGATGAGACCAATTTGGACCAAAATTGTATGGTCCCTCAATTATACAATTTTGTTTCAAAATGGTTCATCATTAAATTTAACTAACTTAAGCGTCACGTGTTTGTCATGTCAACATCTCTTTCTATAGAAATAAATTGTCACATCAGCCTAATTCGACGATATCGTTATGAATTGGACCAATTCAAAACAATAGCTGGGGGACTAAATTGAAAAAAAGAAAGCTAGTACCAATTAGTAACAAAATAACCAGTAGGTGGACTAAAATGGAAAATTTTCCTTCTTCCCCTTCAAACTTCAAAAAACTACGACACGACATGTTACAACACATTAATTTTTTAATGTGGAGGCCCCAACTGATATATCAAGTGGTGACAAGTTTCACATTCTTTCTACTTGGGATTCCTTAATAATCGTTGTATTTAAGAAAAAGACAGTAACATATTCTGTCATGTTATCTTTCATCCAGATGTCTTCAAAACCTTCATCTTTTTATTTTTAAAGGAAATGTCATCTTTGTTTGCTGCTATCGCATATTGGTGCTCACTTGTCTTCTTTCAGGGTTTGGTACAATCCAAACAGAAAATGCCAGAGGAGAGCCCAAATGGTTCCCCTTTAGCTAAAGAAACTGGAACAGTTCTGCATTCTCCAACAGAGCAGCAAAGAGGATATTTACGCAAAGCAAATGAAGAAGCATGCCCAGTTTGTCAAGAGAAACTAAGCAATCGAAAGATGGTTTTTTCATGTGGGCATGTTACATGCTGCAAATGTAAGTTTCTCATTGCTTTTATTTCCTTGGTTTTCTCCTCTTAGTCCAGTCATGAAACTTTTCAAAAGCTATACACATGGAACATCAAGACATACCTCCGTGTGCGACTGTGAGTGGAATGGATTATCTTACTCAAATCTGTGTGAACCAGTGGAATAATAGTCAGTTATGCATATTAAATGGAAGCACCCAGGGCTAGCCCATGATATAAATCTATATTCATCAAGTACAATGATGAAAGGTTTACATTTGGGTTCCTGTGTTGGAATATGCTGACTTTCCATGTTAAATAATAGGATATGATTATGTAGTAAATCAAGGGATTCGAGTGTTGAGTAAACCATGGGATTCGATAGAGCAAATTATGAAATTTACGAGGGATTCTTTTAATTTATTTCTCACCATGTGCATTACCTAGCTACACCCATTATAAATGTGTTTTTTGTACTAAACACACCTAGTGCGTACAAATTTAGCCCTTCAGGTATTTGAGCTGGAAGAAACTGAGGGAATTTTCTGCACCCTCTATTGCAGCCGAAACCTTCATTGACCTCTTTCCTTAATTTTTTTGAATGTCTAGCTTACATTGCTACATATTATTCTTATTAAAATTACCTCCGAGAGAGCAAACGACAACTTGAGGGACTTTTCGTCGACAAGTACAAATAAGGAGTGCGTAAGAGGCTAGCTTTACAAGTGCTGTCCAGTCCACGTGACAACCACAAGAATAAAAATAGAAACACAATTGCATTGTGAGGGAGAGTGTTGGAATATGTTGACTTTTCATGACAATTCATGGGATATGAATATGTAGAAAACCATGAAATTTGATTTTGTAGTAAATCAAGGGATTTTATTGTGTAGTAAATCGTGGAATTTGATAGAGCAAATTATGAGACTTAAAGTGATTCTTACAATCTGTTTCTTACCAATTGGGGTGTGGTTGTAGGCCTTATGGCCGAACCACTTCATTTTCTTTTGTTATCTCTCTTCACTCCGTTTATCTCTCTCCCCATATCATCTGTCCTATAAATTTCAACATCCTAATATCATGCTTTACATAATTTTTTCCAATTGCATTTGTCCCAATCGTAGCCAACTGCATCTTTTTTACAAAGTGGAATTATGTCTTAATGAACCTACCTTGGGGGTTGAAAGCTATCTGCTCTTTTTAATAGTTTCAGTCCCTTTTATAACTAACTAAATAATTGTGTGTAAAATCTCATCCATGTCTAATCTTACTACTTGGGTTTGGTGTTACTGAATAACTGTATCTGGTGAGTGAACAGTACTTTGTTTCTAATCTCTTCTTTGTTTTTGTTGTTATTGTTGTTGTATTTGTCAGCTCAGTTTCACTGAAGTCTTCTGGCTCATAATGTTTCTCATTTTTGCTTAGTTTATCCATACAAAGTCTGATCTGAGTGTACCTTGGTATTTTTTTTCTTGCAGGTTTAGTTGCAATGACTGAACATAGAATCAGTCATGCTGGGAAATCTCGGGATAGATGGGTGATGTGCCCGACTTGTCGACAGCATACAGATTTTGGAAATATTGCTTACGCTGATGATGGAAAAAATAATTCTGTCATGCCACATACATTTCAAGGTCATGAAAAGTTTGAAGATTCCATAACTGTTAAAGGTTCATATGGAACAAAGGCATGGTTTCTGTCTAATGTTACTTATCCATCCAGTTATTTCATTCAATAGCAAACAATTTATTAGATACTTGTATCATCTGTCTAATTATCATATATATTCTCTTGGATTATGTGAAGATTGAAGCAATCACAAGAAGAATCTTGTGCATCAAACATACAGATCCGAAAGCAAAAGTTCTTGTTTTCTCTAGTTGGAATGATGTCCTTGATGTCTTGGGGCATGCTTTTGCTGCTAATGGTATTACCCATATTCGCATGAAGGGAGGCAGGTAAGGGATATGTCAAATCACTGTTTTTTATATTTAGGCTGATCTGGTGAATTGAGCTGAACAAGACAATAGCTTGTTTCAAGCAATAAATGAAGATTAAAAAGGAAGAAGAAAAGAAAGAAACAGAATTTTGAAATGACAAAGTTGTTCTCGGCCACACTGTGTATAATTTATTGTCTTCAATCCATTACTTCACCTTAATTAGTTTAATCAAGTGATGCTCTTGTTTTTGACTTTTTGATGAATTTTTCTGGACATTTATTTTGTGGGCCCTAAAACTTTTTATTATCAGATAGTTAGATGATTAACGATACGGTGGACTTCAATCCATGTTATTCTTGATTTCAAAATGATTATGGCACTGAACCACAGGAAATCACAAATTGCCATCAGCAAGTTTAGAGGACAAAACAGTAGTGGAAAAGAAGATTCCAAGATGCGTGGCCAGCAATCTGAATATAACGATGTTCAAGTATTGCTGCTCTTAATTCAGCATGGAGCTAATGGCCTAAATCTCTTGGAAGCACAGCATGTTGTGCTTGTAGAGCCACTACTCAATCCAGCAGCAGAAGCACAAGCAATTAGCCGGGTGCATAGAATTGGTCAGGAGAACAAAACTCTTGTTCATCGTTTTATGGTATGTACATATTCTGTTTTCAGATTGTTTATGTTAAATTTCAATAAGTGAGCTAAACATAATGGCTTGGGCATCCCATACTAAAAAGAATCGGCACTCCCCTCACGTGTAGGTATTTCTCTTCCACACGTGGGCCGCTGCAGGCATATCCATCTGCAAGCGGGCCGGAGACCACAGGGGAAGGCAACATAAGCGGGCCCAGGCCTGGATCAAAACCTGCTCTCATACCATGTTAAATTTCAATAAGTGAGCTAAACATAATGGCTTAGGCATCCCATACTAAAATGTCAACCTTTTTATTAGGGTTTCACTTCCACCATTATATTTAGCTCATCATCGTTTTATTTTTCCAATGTGGGACAAGACCCACTTCTCAACAGTTTACCTAAAGCACTTGTTGAGGAATATGAAAATAACCACCAGGTCTGGCATTAGTAATGCTTGCTACCTTACCGAGTTACCTATTCTAAGAGGAAATCTAATGACATAAATATGATAGTTTATTTTACGTTCCTAGTCAATGCAATGCGCTGCTCTCTGTTAGTATGGGAATACTGGAATCCTGTGTATGATCTGTATGTT
Organism: Pelargonium cotyledonis; assembly: GCA_036897625.1. Classification (NCBI taxonomy): domain Eukaryota; kingdom Viridiplantae; phylum Streptophyta; class Magnoliopsida; order Geraniales; family Geraniaceae; genus Pelargonium; species Pelargonium cotyledonis. The sequence goes on from JAYMTA010000113.1 coordinate 38,974, forward strand.
TTCTTGTTTACAGTCATATATATAAGCATTGTCAGCCAAAGGTTTGGTGTCTAATCATGAGAGTTAAGCAACTTCTATTGTACTTTTTGTCGCATCCCTCTTTTTGTATACTGGAGAAGCTTAAATTTGAAGCTCAACCCATAGGCCCCGAAATGACTGAAAGATTTCTGTATGGGCTTCTGGGACTTGGAGCTCAGCATAACCTAGCAGACTTGATGAATCTCTCTTTTAATAAATACATAAATAAATAATGGTTGTTTCATCTGATCTTGGATACATTGTAGCTCAAATATATGCATGAACTTTTGAGATTCAAAATGTAAACGTTTCTTATTTTTCCACTTATTTCAGGTAAGTTCAACCGTGGAAGAGGGCATATATAAGCTGAACAGAAGCAAGAGCACCAATTCATTCATCAGCGGGAACAAAAAGAATCAAGATCAGCCTGTCCTGACCCTAAGAGATATCGAATCCTTGTTTGCGTCAGTGCAATCAACAGTACCAGAAAGCGAGGAGAAATCAAGTGAAAGCCTCATGCATCTTCCACCTTCCATGGCTGCTGCTATAGCAGCCGAGAGAAGACTCAACCAATAACCATTATATTACAATGTTCTCTAGAGATGATAGTTGTGCTAACCAGTCCAATAGAAGTGAAGAATGGAAGTGCAAGGAACCAAATAATTGAAAATGATTCAGTTCTTGTACATATTGAATTGCTTCCTTCTGTAAGATGTACATTACTGAGTTATTTAGTGTAGTTTTAGATGAGAACTCACTGTAATTAACTAATTTATTTGTTATGGATAGTTTTTTATTATAATGAAATAGACAGATTCTTGATTAAATGTCTCTGTCTGTGATTGTGACAACAGGTTTGGATTCTTCTAGACTTATGGTTCTTGATCCATGCAGCATAAAAAGTGAGGGATAACTATTTTTTTGGTACCCAGACTTTCAAAAAATACTCAATTTAGTACCTAAACTTCTATTTCTCCCAATTTAGTACCTAGACTTCTATTTGACACCCAATTAGGTGCCTGAACTTTAATTTTATACCCAATTTGATGTCTGCCGTTACCTCCCGTCAAATTGGTTGTTAAGTGGCGCTGATGTGGATATATTTTGCCGTGCTGGAAAAAAAATCTTTGATGTGGACGCTGACGTGGCGATGACGTGTACCCTTCATTGTAGAGGTGTATTTTTTTGGCTGAGTTGGAATTTTTTTTAAAGGGCTGAGTTGGAT
>JAYMTA010000114.1:0-40197 GCA_036897625.1 Pelargonium cotyledonis
ACAGCCAGGTCAGTCCTCAGGCTCCAACAGCACCGGCTACGGCAAAAAGTCCGGTGACAGCGACCACGACGCCGAAGACGGCGAAGAAAGCCGCATGGTGTGTGCCCAAGGAAGGAGCGTCGGATTCTGAGCTGCAGGCGAATCTGGACTATGCTTGCGGGCAAGGAATTGATTGCACTCCACTCCAACCAGGAGGAAAATGCTTCGAACCCAACACATTAGCATTTCATGCCGCTTATGCCATGAATCTTCTGTACCAAACATCTGGACAGACCCTGGGAGCCTGTGATTTCCTGCAAACGGCCACACTCTCATCCAACAATCCCAGTAAGCTTTCACAGATAATTAAGATTATTATATTATGATAGTGATCTAATAATTAAGACTAATTCATGGTGTTTTTTTCTTCTGTGCAGGCTTTAACAGTTGCATCTTTCCTGGAGGGGGTGCTTGAAAAGTAGTATTATATTCCAAAATAATATATATATCATCATTTGGTTGTATTTAATATTCAGGTATGGGTGCACAAATTATACAGAGGTACCTCTATTTCTGTTTTTCATGCGGTTCTGGAGACTCGGGTGGTGGAGCTTTATAGCTGTGATGCTTAAGCTTATAATAAAATGTCTATATTTTTTTTTCGTTGTATATCAGAGTTTAGAATTACGTTGGGTTTTTTTAGATTGAACGAGTATGTCAGCTTGTAATGAAAATTTCGTTACGAGAAGGGTTGTAACTTGTAAGTGGGCAAAATGGAGTGTTTTGAAATATAAAGTGGCATTAATATGTTGCTGGTCAATTCAAATACTCTAGATTGATTTTTTGTCGTTTTGTTCACGCGTTAGAATTTTTTTTCATGTGTTTGATTCTAAGTCTGATATTCAATGATGAATGATGCTTCGGTTTTGGCGTCTCGAACTTGTGATTTGCACGGTGCTAAAAACAAATATATCGGATGTGTGTCAGTAACATCGTTTTGAACGTGAAGGTAAGGTATTGGTCATAATTCACAAAAGCTAGAGAGAGTTGTAGATACAAAAATGAAATGCAAACGTGGGTGATCTTCTTTTTTTTTTGTAATTTTTTTTTTTTTTTTTTTGAAGTTGAGCTACACAAAGGGGGTAGCTCTCCCTTATAAACCCATAAACTCAAATAACCCACCCCATACCGCATGTAGAGAAACTCGAACCTGAGACCTCTGAGAGAATCCGAAACGCTTAACCGCTTGGCCCAACCTACTTTGGTATGGGTGATCTTCTCGTCAAAAGTGAAGTTCGTACACTCATTACAATTTTAGCCACGTGTTGATGCGTGATTGGTCGGTGGCAATGCGAGTTTCGTTTGGAAACCACTTGTGGCTTGAGTTGCTTATCGGGTGCATCGTTCGCACTCTCCGAGTGAGTTTGAGAGCTCTCATTCATCCCTCGTGCAAGTTTGTTGTGACACTTGTCCAATGAGAGTAGGAGCCTCTAAAATAGTATGAGGAGGTGATGTAAGCTTTTGGATACGTTCAGTAAAAGTATTGATCACTTTTTTTCTGAAAACTTTAAGCATGTCTCGTAGGTGATGAAATCGGCCGAACAATAATTTAGACGTGATTGTGTCGAGACGAAGCTTTAAATGACCTTGAATTTGCTTCTAATTGTCTTGGGCAAGCCTCCCATGTCCTTGGACTTGATCATGTCGTGAGGCTCCAAATGATCCGAATGAGCTAGACTTCCAAGGGTCTTGGGCGTGGTGACATTTGAGGATTTGAGGAAGTCGAGTTCCTTATTCTTTTTACTTCTTGATGCCTTCATTGTCATTATGAAAAAATCAAAATATAAACCCATTTTTAACAACTCACATTATGATAAAACAACACTTCATCATTGATTGCCTTAGTTCCTTCATCTTTATCATGCTCAACCAAACACGCCCTTAATAAATTTAATTGAAATGAGTAACGAAGAAAGCAAAACGTTGCGCTTCAAATCAGTATTTAGGCCGCGATCGTAAAAAAATGAAGCTCGGCGCTTCTCATTATGACAGATATAAATGGTCGAACTAAAATTCGGTTAAAACAAGAAGGCACCTGAGCGCCCCTAACGAACTCGACCTCGCGGTTTGTTTTACGAAACAGCAAAGATCAGCGAAATAGGCACGACGGAGACAGAAGCAAACCCTAAAAGTCGAATCTTAAAAATGGCGAATAGAGAGAGGGAGAGAGATATTGAGCTTCTAATTCCAGTCGCTGCAAGTATCTCTGAAAATGGAGTTTCTAAACCATCCTCTCCGGTCGCCGTCCCCGCCCCCCACTCCGGCCGAGAGGTCCGTACATTTCTCGGCTCCCTTTGGTAATCGAGAAAATTGAAAGGAAATTTATATATTTTGTACAATTATTTTCTTAGTCCTATATGTTTTATTTGTATATATGTAATTTGGATGGTTGCTCTATTAATTAGATCTGAATTGTAGCCAAAATGTGCATCAGTCAAGGGAATGATGGGAATTTGTATGTAAAATGTTCATGATGTTCGTGTAAAAAGTCCTCTAATTAGAGCTTGACATCATTAATGTTTTATGTCTTTTGTTTGTTAACTTTGTATAGGCTTTCTCGAAAGTCATTCGGAGTTGGGCTTCGAAAAAGTTTATGACTGGATGGTAAGTTCGTTTGTGTTGATCAATTGGTCCGCTAGTGCTTACATGTCTTTTTCTAAAAGGACAATCAATCTAGCTTCATTACGTTTTGTGAATATTATGAGCAAAAAATTTCTCGATAATTTTATACTTGTGTTACAGTGTAGTGCGTGGAGGAACATAAATTGTCTATTGCTCTCTGATGTGTGTGTTGGTATAGACTAATAAGAAAATACAAAATGAAATAATCTCTCACACCATAAAAGAGTCATTTTAATTGGTTGTGGGCTGTGAACTTGTGATGGTATTTTGCGACACACATCACATGTAATGTGTATTTTGGCTGCTTACTTTAAAGTATCTCCACAGATTTAGGCCTAGAGTGAAGAGGTATCGATTTCTCATGTTAATAAACTATATGAATTCTATGATTAAATCTGATATTTATGAGTTCATTGCTTAATCAAATAGCCTCGTTGCAGTTTTGCCCGTGTTGATTGCCACTATAACTATGCATGCATTTACTTTCTCTACACTCCTTTAATTCTTGAGGCAGTAAAATGCAGCCAACATATTGGGTTAATTATTCAGTACAAGTCGTATTCAGCCCTTTATTAATCTCCTTAATGTGTTTTATTCAACGAGGCTCAATACATATGTCGTGGTTGAATGTTGTGAAAAGTAGTTGAAAACTTGAAATCATGACTTGCGTGCTAGTCAAATTAAGGCTGATAAAAACTAATGGAATGTATGTCTAAGGAATGTTTCTCATGCTTAAAATCATAATTAATCTTCAGGTGAACCAAATTTATATATCTAACAATGGGGGTTGTTCAGATATCTGTACACATTTAAGATTATGTTATCTTGACACGATCACATATCAAAGTTTTTAGACGATAACTAATAAGCTCTTTTTTTATCATATTTTTCATGAAAAAACTGAGTTCTTGTGCAGCGTCATTCTTCTTCCAATAGCCATTACTTTCTACATCACATGGGGTTTCATTCACTTTGTAGATGGCTTCTTCTCTCCGATTTATGATCAGCTGGGTATCAACATTTTTGGTAAGTACTTGTGCTTATGGTCACGTTTGACATATGAAATTTATTTTCAATACAATCACCTTTTAAGTTGATGTCCCATATAATTGGATTTATTTTCAATACAAATATGAAATTTATTTTCAATACAATCACCTTTTAAGTTGATATCCCATATAATTGGATTTGGCTACCTGAACTACTGAAGCATTATAAAACCTGGAATGAAAGTCTTGATTCCTGAATTGGAAAAAAATCAGGGGCGGAAATAACTTCTTTTTTGTCGATTTGGGCTTTATAATGTGATATCACCAAAACTAATATTCTTCTCTTTTTGCAAACCGTCAATTTAGTTTTCATTATGTGATTAAATTGGTCTCCTTGTAGGTCTTGGATTTGCTACCTCCATCACATTCATCTTCTTAGTTGGTGTGTTCATGTCATCATGGTTGGGCGCTTCTGTTCTTACTCTTGGGGAATGGTTCATCAAGAAAATGCCACTTGTAAGCTATATTTACTCTGCATCGAAGCAAATAAGTACAGCAATAACCCCAGGTAAAGTATCAATTTATTTTGTTTCCCGTATTGGTTCCAGATTTTGAAACTTAGAGCCATTCACATCATTTTGCAGACCAGAGCTCTAAGGCTTTCAAAGAAGTGGCCATCATAAGGCATCCTCGTATCGGAGAATATGCATTTGGATTTATCACTTCTACAGTTTTGCTTCAGAGGAGTGTAGGTGAAGAAGAGCTCTGCTGTGTTTATGTTCCCACCAACCACCTCTACCTTGGGGACATATTTCTCATCAATACAAATGATATTTTGAGGCCTAATTTGTCCGTTCGAGAAGGAATTGGTATGATTTTCTAACAAAAAACTATAAAAGTAATACTCTTCACAACTTCAAATCTTGTGCACTTAGGCTTTTGGTCTTTGTGTGATGCAGAGATCGTTATCTCAGGTGGAATGTCAGTGCCTCAAATATTGACTACAATTGATGCACACACAGGACACACGGCATCCATGGCAGCAGCAAACTATAACAGGTTTGCTGCATCAAAAGCGTGACGGGGATTGTGGATGGTGAGATGCTTAGCTTTTCTCTTCAATTAGACTCAATTCGTGATTTGGTCAAGTACAAGTTCATGGGTACTCAATCTTGTCCACCAATGTGCAACAGTTATTAAAGTTGCAAAGGAACTAGAAGAAATGACAGTGATTCATCTGGTTATGTTGAGAGAAGACAGTATCTTAAAATGCGAAGACACAAGGTCACCCAGGGATAAAAGTATAATCAATCTCGAGAGGTGATAGCAGTCACTATAAATTATCTTGGAATCTGTTTTCGTCTTTCTATTACTTCACACTCATTTTTTTCCTATTATAATGGATGGTCACGCACTTGTGTTTTTTAATTAGTAGCTGTGCCTGATGATGGTTATAGTATTTAATTTCACCGGAAGTTGAAATACATTATTTTTCTTAGTTGTGTACCTATATAGAACTGTGTATATTTTTTTCTTCCAGAGGCCTAATGTGCGTTGACTTGAATAAGTTGCATGAATGGTGCCTGTTTTTAGTGTATTCCATATTGATATTCCTTTTGCTGCAAGTGTTTTGTTTTGACTTGCACATCAGAAGAATAGAAACTGTAAATGCTACAATATTTAATCACTTGTGCATTATTTTGGGTTCTGTTGTAATATCATTTTTAAGTACTCACACATGAAAGTAAGCAGGATTGTCATATTAACAGAAAGCAAGCTAAATATAATATGATATTGTTTTGGGCTTTTAGTAATGGAACAAAGTTGGTACATTCCTCATCTGTTACTGTGTTTCTTTCTCCCATTTGAAAAGAAAAATGCAAAGTCTTGTTCTCTTACTAGAAGAATGGAACAATGGATTGAAACAAATTTGCTGGTATAGCTTCCAAGTTTTGGCCATAACAGTAGACTTGAAACAAAAAGACAGTAAAAAAAAGAGAACCAAAATCAACAACCCCATTATTATAATACATAGTCTATTGATTTACTATCAATAATCTGCCATTAATTCCATTGTCGTCCAGCGGTTAGGATACTTGGCTTTCACCCAAGAGACCCGGGTTCAATTCCCGGCAATGGAATTTTTTTACTTTTTTCAGTGGTAGAACTACAGTTGCATCATATTATCCTAACGATGCCGTTTTAGGAGTAAAATACAGCTACATGGACCCAGTTGAACGAATCAAAACAAAGCGGTTAAGTTCAGTCGTACATGTGGCGGCCGCAGCTTCTTCGGTTGGTTTTGTACGTTAGCCATCGCTATACATACTATACCCACAGAACAGAAGTGAAACCTCAAGACAGCTAGGACCCTTTCCTTATCCCCACCCTCCCTATCACGTGACTCCCTCCGATTCACCTCTCTTTTTATGTGCTTCAGCTTCAGGCAAGCGACTCCAGCCCTTCAAATATACCATTTTCATTTCTCTCCGCCGGTTCGTCCCCACAACACCTCACTGTTCTACAGGTCTCGCCCTCAACACCATCTCTTATTCGTCCATTTTTGTTTGCTACTTTTCTTCAATCTGTTGGATTTGCTCTTCGATCATCTTCTCTCTTTAAATCCATTTGATATGTTGTGTCATTAATTTCACCTATTTGATTTGCTCTTTCCTGTTTGGTTGCTGAGAAAAATACTCAACCGGAAACCAACACCTTCCTCCGACCTCATTATTTTTGGATTGGTTCAGTACTTTTTTGTCTTTTGTGATCGAAAAATTTGACAATCGCATCGGAAAATCTTAGTTGCTTACCTTTTCTCTGTTTTTTTTAGCGATCAAACTGATATGCAGGTGTAATTGTATCACTTTTATTGTTGTTTACAGTTCACTGGTATAATCGTTGTCATTTGTGGAATAATTTGGATATCTGATGGCCTCCTCGACTCTGATATGTGATACCGAGCCTTGGAAGGGTTTGAAGGTAGTGGAATGGTGAACTTATTTGATAATGTATCTCCAACTATATTTATAGGAAATTTTAATTATGTATCTGACAGCGAAATTCATATTAATCTGCAGTCCCATGTGGAAGACATAAAGAAGACACACTTACGGCAGTTGATGAGTGATGAGAATAGATGCCAGTCAATGATGGTGTATGGTCCTGTATTTGACTTTTTAATGCTGTTCATGTGTTTCATTTCCTAATTTAGGCTGGAGGATGAGAAAAATAAACGAAGTAGAGATACATATGTTAAGTATTTATATCATGTTAAGTCGATTTGTGTATTTTTGTTAGTGAATTTGATGGGATGCTATTGGATTACTCGCGGCAATGTGCTACAGTTGAGACCATGGCTAAGCTATTAAAACTAGCAGAGGTGGGTTTCAAAGAATAAAACTTCTCTTTTTTATTTTTTAGGAGGATAGTAGCTAATTTTTTTTAACACTTTCTAATTGTCTTGCTTTGTCTAAATGCAGACAGCTTGTCTAAAACAAAAGATTGACCGGATGTTCAATGGGGAGCATGTAAGTTGAGGTTTTTAATTTATCTTTTACTTGCATGAAATGAACATTTACACAATATGCCAATTTTACTAAAATCTGTGGCCCTTACTCATCATAAGCTCTATATATTTCTCGTCTTGTAAGGATGTCTCTTGCATGAATATAGGGATACTTAAATCTGTGGCCCTTTACTCGGGGGCATTGAAGGCTGATCTTTTCAGTAACATATAAAAGTGTTTGTAAAGTGAAATGAATATCTTGATAATTGTAATTGTTATTTGGTGGCCACTTCAGATAAATAGTACAGAGGATAGGTCAGTGCTTCATGTTGCTCTCCGTGCTTCAAGAGATGCTGTTATAAACAGTGATGGAAAGAATGTTGTTCCAGATGTTTGGAAGGTCTTGGACAAGATCCGAGATTTCTCTGAGAGGGTTCGCAATGGTTCCTGGGTAAGCTATGTTTGTTCTTTATCATCTAATTTGGCAATATATGATATTCCAAATTTGAAGTGTCAAGTAACAAGCCATTGTGCGTAGGTTGGAGCCACAGGAAAAGTTCTGAAGGATGTTGTTGCTGTTGGTATCGGTGGCAGCTTCTTAGGTCCACTCTTTGTGCACACTGCTTTACAAACAGGTTTAATGGCTGCTCAATCTGTTGTTCCATTTGTGATCTTACCTTAAAACACTGTTCCAAATCTTACTTTAAGGTTTGTTCTGCAACAAAGTTCTTAGGGGTTAACTGATGATAACTTGCAGATTCACAGGCTGTTCAATGTGCTAAGGGACGTCAACTGCGTTTGTAAGTATACTTGTGTCATGCACCTAACTTTATAGTTTGTGGTTCAGTATCACTGAACTGATAAGAATTAAGCCGTATGAATTTCATTTTTAAGGCTTATGGTGCCTCACAGAAAATAAGCAGTTTTCTCTATATGCTCATCTTTTGGAGATGTAAATTCATATTTTACCAGAATCCATGCTCTACTATTACAAATGATTATATTGTGAAGTGAAGCTAATATTGGAATTGCATATGTCTACAGCCTTGCAAATGTTGATCCTATTGATGTTGCGAGAAATATCACCGGGCTAAACCCTGAAACTACGTTAGGTAAATAACAATGTCACGTATCATTTATCTGTGCTTGGCCACAGGTTTCTTTCTAATTCTTTTTAAATGATCAATGCAGTTGTTGTTGTTTCAAAGACTTTTACAACAGCGGAAACTATGTTGAATGCTCGAACACTAAGGGAGTGGATTTCAGCTTCTCTTGGGTTAGTGCGGCGATAACCATTTCTTTTTAAATATTTAGTGCAGTTTCATGAATCTGAAATGGTTCAAAAGTCAATAATTCCAATATGGGAATTTACTTCAGAGAATTATTTTAAAGATGATCTCAAGAGTACAGAAGAAAATAAAAGGAAATGTAATGTACTTTTAATATGTTTGGAATCATTTTTTGTTTCTTCAAGTAGTTTGCATATTTGTCAAGATGTTATTGAATTTTTCAATATATGGACATTTGAGGGGTAGGTTAGATTTTTCCTTACCATTTCAAGAGTTTTACCACAAAGGTTTTTCATGTGTGTGTGGAGGGAGTTTTGTTCTGCTCCACACTCTCTATCCCACGTATATTCATGACTTTGGTTCTTATTTTAGGCCTTCTGCTGTGGCAAAGCATATGGTGGCTGTCAGTACTAACCTAGCAGTAAGTTGGTAACATTTTCTTTTCACCTCTTTGCTTTCTGTGATTGTGTATATCTACTGTGTCAGTAAGATTTCTATTTTTCCCTCTTTTCCTTCTGATATTGCAGTATAGCCTTTTTATAAATTGTGTGGGTAAAGAAAGAGGTCACTGATTTAATAACTTTACTTGTTATAATGGAAAAAACGAAATAGTGATCCTCATATAATCATTTGTGGTTGCCTGTCTTAATTAACTTCTCCACAAGGATTAGATGAAGGCAGTCAAATATTTCTTGAAGTTAATTGTTTGTTTCTGATGCAGCTTGTAGAAAAGTTTGGGATTGATCCTAATAATGCATTTGCATTCTGGGACTGGGTTGGAGGACGTTACAGTGGTAAGTACTTTGCTTTTCCTTGAAAGGTCTAAAGTATTATCTGATGTTTTTCTTTATGCTATGTTGTTGTGAATGGCAGTTTGCAGTGCTGTTGGAGTGTTACCATTATCCCTACAATATGGTTTTTCAGTTGTTGAGAAGTATGTAACTTTTAACTGTTTTGACATCCGAAATTTCAGCATGTAGATATGATTTATATTACTCATTGCTGAGTTGATATACTGTGATATTACTAATTTTGATAAGAACTCAAGCTCCGTATCACCCTTTAAAGAAAATACATACCTTATAATAATTACAAAATGCAAATTGAGGAAGAAAGATAGAGAAGGATACATATTCATATTTCTTAAGGAAAAGAATGTGCTTTTTCCATGAATTATATTAGTCCTAGTCTCCTAGATACTAAAGCTCTGTTGATCTCAGAAGATTCCAATAGTTTTCTTTTTACATGCAAAATTCTCTGTAGTCCTATTTGTGGACTGTTTTTCCATGTTAGGCAGATCAGCACACCTTTTTTTATATTCTAAAAATGAAAATAAGTAAATCTTTCTACAAACAAACAAAAAAAGTTGAGAAGAGGACTACCAGCAAAAATTAGGTGCACATTCCTTGTTAAATTATAAATGGTCCCGTGTTTTAGAACTTTCCCTGTCAATGTATGGCACTGGCCATTTCAGACAATGAGTAATGACAAATTGGTATCATAGACATAGCTTGTAAACTTTCAAATGGTGTTGTATTGTAGACTTTGTAGTTGCTGTTATTCCCCATGAAGAGTTCTAGTTTATGAAACATTTAGAACCAAAAGAAACATTTTTTTATCTTCATACTTTAATGTTCTATTTCATATTTATTTGATGTATACTTAAATATTGTGATATAAGGTTCTTGAAGGGAGCTTCAAGCATTGATCAGCATTTCTTTTCCACTCCATTTGAGAAAAACATTCCTGTAAGTTCCTTGATTTTGTAATTTCACCAGTAGTATACTTGTGTGACCTATCAGATATAGGACATGTTACGCCATAATATTTTAACAGTGGATAAGCTTAAGAAACAATTCAATGCACCTCCATAACTCTCACAATCTAGACTCATTCGGTGCTAGTTTGAGTGCCCCTTTATATGTATTTACTGTTACCTTACTGGTAGAATATTCTCATGGCCTTCGAGTTAAGTACCTTGGATGTTTTCTGTCAGATATTTTTATGACATTTTAGGTAACAAAATTCAGTGTTTCAGGTTCTCTTGGGTGTGTTGAGTGTATGGAATGTTTCATTCCTTGGGTATCCTGCAAGGGTGAGTACTTATGATATGCTTCAGTCTATATTGCAATTACTACCTTTTGAGCATTCTCTAATATAGTATGTTTGCAAGCTGTTAAATAATACTTAAACTGCATGTGTCCTTCCAGGCCATTTTACCTTACTCCCAAGCTCTGGAGAAACTTGCTCCTCACATACAACAGGTATTTCTGTTTTTGTTATTCTGTGAGTACATTCTTTGGAAGCTTCTTTTGAATGTTCTTAATTCTTATCCATTGTTATTCTTACTTAATTTAGGTTAGCATGGAGAGCAACGGAAAGGGAGTATCAATTGATGGTGTGCAACTTCCCTTTGAAGCTGGGGAAATTGATTTTGGTGAACCAGGAACAAATGGTCAACACAGCTTTTACCAATTAATTCACCAGGTAATGTCCATATGCTGTTATACATCTATTGTAAGTATGTCACATTTATTTGTTTTAATTAGTGCACCATGTGATGATTGAACATCCAAAAGTCATGTGTGTGTCAGTGTGTGTACATAATATATATGTCACTGTACAACAAAATATTTGTCTTGCTTTCTGTTTGTTAGATTTTAGCTTTATCTGGGAAAGGCTTCTTCATAATTCACAGCATGACTTAAGCGTGCTAGAGAAGTTTGTTCATGCAACATATATGTAATCAAGCCTTATGTCATTGATATCTAATGTTCTTTTCTTTTTTCCGCAAGATTTACGGTGGTACCACCTAGAATGGCGAGTGTTCCACACTCCATAGGCCATGTGTAAAATTAGTCGAGTAATCCATCTCCCAATAACTGAATTTGGACCTATAAGCTTAAATCCATGTTTAAATGTGTTCTATTCTAGGTATTCTGTTTCTTAATTTGAACACAGAACCTTGCTAAGCTCATATTATGATGCGAGTAATGTGTATCTTTAATAACTCGTCATCTTTGATTTTTATAGGGACGTATTATTCCTTGTGATTTCATTGGAGTTGTGAAGAGTCAGCAACCTGTATACCTGAAAGGTATCTGACTATAATCTTGTCTGGTGTCAAAGTACTTTTGGGTTGGTTAAGGTGGAACCCTGGAACTTAGATTTTTTTCTGAATAATTAAATATCAACATTATTTTCCAGGTGAAGTGGTCAGTAACCATGATGAGCTCATGTCTAACTTCTTTGCTCAGCCAGATGCCCTAGCTTATGGAAAGGTTGGCTTCGTACCCCTCCTTTTGTGATGCTTTTGTGTAATACTTAAAGTGATAAATGCTGAAGTGATCTGTCTAGAAGTATACCCTTATCCGTCATTGATTTAGTATATCTTACACCGATCCTTAAACTTGTATGGTCAATCAATACACCCAAGCATTGGAAAAATATCTGATAGTGTAACGTAATATTGTGTTCTTCTAGACCCCAGAACAGTTGCAGAAGGAGAATGTTGCACCGCATCTCATACCGCACAAGGTGATTTTTTTCTTTGTTTTCCTATCTGTAGTTTTTTCCTACTAAATCATTTCTCCTAACAGTTGGTATTTTCTATTGTCTGTCACAGACCTTTTCTGGCAATCGGCCTTCTCTCAGCCTTCTGCTTCAATCATTGAATGCTTATAATATTGGACAGGTCTGAGTTTCCTTTCTTTAGGTTTATCCTCTAAGAAGCAGTTTGTACATTTACAGTTGTTCAAGTATTCATAGAAATGTTGTTTTTCTGATACTTCCCCCTAATTTAGTTGCTTTTGAAGAACTAAAAATTCTCCACAAGGATCCGTTCACAATATAACCTCAAACATCAAGAATAGCTGAAGAAAAAATTATGGATGCTATGGTCATGCTTGTTGGTTTGTGACCTTCAAGATATTAATAGTGTGACAAGCACAATCAAAACCTACGTTGGTCCTAATTCAACTGGTTGGAAGTGTCTGATTGTTGATTGACCAGCATGACTAAAATTTCGTAAATACTTTGACTATATATGAAACCATATACTTACCAGTAAACTTTCTAGAATGAATTTCTCCCACTTTAGTTGCAGTTAGCCTTTGATTGCTGAACTTTGTGATTTGCTGTGTAAGTAATTTAAATATATTCTCTAGCAAACAAGTAAATCACAGTGATACTTAGTGTGTGTGTGTAGCATTGATGATGCTGTAAATCATTTGGAAAATGTATTGACATTACCACTTTAACTCAAAGATTGAAGTAGTGCTCGTGCTATCAAGCAGTACCAAACGCAGTCCCAGTTTGAACGCAATTCTCTTCCTTTAGACTTGTAAGGAGACATGAGATGAATTGTTTGGGTTACAAATAAGAACCTGACAGTACTTGGAACTAAAGTATTACTGGCATCTATAACAAAAGAATAAAAGCTTTTATCCTCCATGTCCTGCTTTTCGTGTTGATTTGTGGATACCTCTCTTATTGTGGGACCTGTATTCCACTGCGTTTTGTATGAACTGAATGCCGTTGCTCATCCTCTGTTGTTATGACTTTTTTGGTACTTACTATTGTACATATCTAGTGCAGACCCTCTTTCTTATAATAGTTGCAAATAGTGTCTGTTGACTGTTGGAGTGTTTTGACGTGCATGAAGGTGTATTTATTTCTACTTGTGTGGTCTAATATAATAGATTTTGATGCTTGTACTCTTCAGTTGTTGGCAATCTATGAACACAGAATTGCTGTGGAAGGTTTCATATGGGGAATCAATTCCTTTGATCAGTGGGGAGTTGAGTTAGGGAAGGTATGTATCACTTTAAAGTATCATTATCATCTTGTTGCCCTTTACACAACTGCAATTGCTTCTGCTTTGGCTGTTGCATCCCTGTTGTGCAGTTGGTTTTTATTTATTATTTTCTCTTTGTTCCTTGACAAGGCCGTTGTATTATAATTGCAGTCTCTTGCTACGCAAGTCAGGAAGCAACTTAATGCATCTCGCACTAAAGGAGAAGCAGTTGAGGGCTTTAATTTCAGCACCAAAACCATGTTAACAAGATACCTTAAGGTATGACAAAGCACCAGCTATATATATATGAAATGCAGTTAAAGTCAGCTCAACCGATTGTGGCTAACTTGACTGGAATGTTATTTGATACAATTTTAGGAGAAGTTCAAGCCTCAAGGGTTAGTCTTATTACGAAGAAAATTTGTGGCTAATAAAATTGTGATCTGCTATTTTCTTCCCCATTTCAGGGTTTAGATGCTTGCAACAATCTTGATGTTGTTTGTTTGATGCAGGGTTGTGTATTTATTTATTTACGCCTTCCGTCCCAAAATGAGTGTCCTGTTTCTCTTCTTTTTTGTCCCAAATGAGTCTCCGCTTATATTTTAATTCGTTGGTTATGCATGAATTACCAACAATATTTTTAATATATTTTAGTTAGAATCCTTGAGTTTGTTACAACTGTAACTAGCTTATCCTCAACTTTTACAAAAATAAGGAAGTATTGTAATTGTGTGTGTGTGCATGTGAACTATTCGGCTTAATCCAGATTTGAGCCAGGCGAAGATCTCTCGAGATCTTAGAATTAAGTTAGATTATCTCTTTGCTAGTTGATCCACATGCTTAGTGGTCACTGTTTGAGATAGAGGGAGTAGTATTTGAATCATATATAAAATAAGATGATTATAACAGGGATTGATGCAAATCCTTGTTCTTTATTTTAAGTTTCGACTCAGTATTTCTTTGAGTTGGCACCAATCTCCGCTAAAAGTGGTTTCACACTTGCAGGCAAGTTCAGATGTCCCAGCTGATCTCCCCACACTTCTGCCACGGATATGACTGCTCTTTGCCGAGAAACTTCATCTTTCAAGTTCAATGGATTCCCAGTTTTTGCATTGTTCACTTCACTGAAATTGTCTACTCATGCAGGTTTCGAAATTATTACACTGATATTTCCTAATCCTTACGAATGTATACATACTGGTCGGCATAAACACCTTTGCAATTGTGATCTCCTATGACCGACTTAAATAAAGAGTTGCAGTTAATCAACCGAAAGGTTAATTTCACTGCATTTTTGTTTTGCCTACAACTGTTTCTATGCTAATTTTGGTGGTAGAAAAAGGGTTTTGTTAAAAAAATGTTGGCCTACTAGATTTTTTTTTGTTTAGTTTTGATTTATCGATATTATCTACTTGGCCTACTGGATTTTGTTTGATGAGGCCACAAAGAGTTGAGTGACAGCTTTGGGCGTAGAGTACTAATAAAACCTACCTCGTTACTTCCTTTGGTGACAACTTGTCGTATTGTTGCAAACATTATCTTGCATTTGCAGCATGAGCTCCTTCACTTCATTTCTTGTTCCTCGCTTCCCCGTTTCTTCACCGTCTTATTATCTGTTCCGAAAACCATGCAGGCCGCTACAGCTTTCTGTCATTCTGTTCGAGACCTCCTCTCCGATATTCTTCTTCCCTTTCCTCTCCTAGGAGTCTTCGCCCTCATGTTCACTTACGTCCTTCTCTCCAATTTGCTCATCGATTTCATCTGTCCGCTAGATGAGACCGAGATCATCGATATTGACCCGTCACCATCTTCGTGGTCTCTTGAGGATCAAGCTTCTACTCCGGGAATGTCCCTCGAAGAACTGCAAGAATCGCCTTGCTTTGATTATGGCGGTTACAAAGGAGCCAGAGGAGGAGGATGTGCCATTTGCTTGGATGGTTTTGAGAGTGGAGATAGCTGTAGAATATTTCCAGTGTGCAACCATGTATTTCACCGGCCGTGTATCGATCTTTGGTTGGTCAAGAGGCTTACATGCCCAACTTGTCGTTCACCTTTTGGAACTTCAAGTATTGTCTGAATTGATTCAACCTCAACCTTTGTCTCTGATTTCTTGCTTCATAAGTTTTAACTTCCTGTATTCTTTCTCTCTTTTTTCTGTGCTTTATTTTTCACCCTACATTAACACCATGTTAACAAAGTTACATGGATGATACATTAACACCAATTTAATTAGTGCTAAATCAACTACCACATTTTTTTGTAAAATCAAAAGGAATTGGGCTCTGATTCCCCAACCAATCTTCTGGATTTGACATTGTCTTGGACGACCTAACTAAACAATTGGCCACATGGTTAACAAATTTTTTAACAAAATTAAATTCTACTATAGAGAATTGAGATGATACGGACAAAATATTATCCATAATAACACTCATGGTACTAGAATCCTCCCTTCTGGTTTTCGAAACTCAAACTATTTAAGCAATATTTGATTTGTAGGAAGCAAATAATTAGTGGCGTAAAAGTTTTCAGATGATAAACCGGTTGGTTGATAACTGAAACAAGTTAATTAATTATTGGATGTTAAATTTTAAAATTAATTAAGTGGAAGATAAAACAATTAACTATTTATATTATTAAATCTCAAAGAGTTAAATGGTTTAATCTCTTATAAACGGACACTTTTTTGGTATTTAGCCTTTATTAACAGTTTTATTAAAATTTAACTCATTTTATCATATACAACAAATCACAATATGCGACGTCATTATTTTCATATATGTCATCAATACATATTAGAAAATGTGAGTTTTAACGGATCCGTGGGTCTAACTATGTGTTTAATTTGTTATTAATATACTTTGAACAAAATAAATGCTAAGATTATCTTTTTTGAACAATTAAATTTTTCATAATTTATCTTTCGAAAAAAAATCTCATAATTTAAATAATAATAACTACTTCAAAAAAAAATACTAAAAAACCATGGGCCGAACAACCATTTGTTTTCAACCCATTCATACAATTGTGGCCCAGCCCATGTAAGTTTGTTCTGTCGACATCACCACTCACGATTGTGTTCTCAGTTACCGTCACAACTCACAGGGCAATTCTCAGCTGATTTTAGCTTGAACCCTAAAATTCTGAATTTCCCGGCACCGGCGATCTATTTACATTTCCAGATTTGAGGTCTTGCGTGGGACGAGAGAAGAGAACAATGAATAAAGGCGGAGGAGGTAGCGGCGGCGGTGGCGGCGGAACTGGCCCAACTGCGGCAGCTGCGTTGCAAGCAGCGCAGAAGCAGAAGTCATTGTTGCAACGAGTCGAAACTGACATTGGTAACATTGTTGACAATTTTAGCCACCTCGTCAATGTTGCTAGGGTGAGCTGGTTTCAGATTCTCTCTTTTCCATTTCCTTATATTTCTTGCTCTAATTTTCTGGTTTTGATGTGCTGCTTGGGGATAAAAATGTACTGGTCCTTCATTGCATTGTTTCCTTCTCTCTTTTCCATGGTTTGTTGTTGTTGTTGTTGTTGCAATCATTAAATTATTTACTGAAAATTTTATTCTATTAGCATTCCAGGGATCTGTGAAATTTGATACTTTTTTAGTTATCGTACATGTTTGTTAAGACTAATGATTTGGCTACTGCTCATGTGAAGAGAGATTCTTTTTGTTTGTTTTTTTTTTTCTCTCTATTTTTAGGTAAACGAGGATAGATGGCAATGGATTCAAAATTTGTGTACCTCATGGAGTGCTAATTACGGAGATGCAGAGATTTGGTGGTTTATGATCATGACCTGAGAGTCTATCTGTATGTATTGTGAGAGCAAATTACAGGTTAAGAATGAATGGTGTCAACGTGTAGAGTCCCTCATCTACTATGGGTTAGTTAGAATTATGCTATATTAGTTATTCCAATGAACCCAAGTTTGAAAGAACTAAGCTTATTGGCGTCTACTAACTGAGGGTAGTTATGTTAGTTGAGCTAGATCCTAGATGTATGCAGCCTTTTATTTGGTGGGCTTATGGACTACAGAGGCATAAATATTAAGGGGTCTCCAACTCCAAGAATGGTTTACTTCTTCCTTCCACTCCAGCGATTATCTCAATCTGATGTTACCATGATCAGCCGTCTTGATTCTAATTGATCCATCATAGTCTTGACCCTTAATTTTGACTAGCTGTTTTAGTGCTCTGTCCATTGGATTGGTCGCTAGATTAGCTCTAAATTTTTATATTTTTTCACATATCACAAGGACTTTGTTATACTTTATTTTGTAATTGAAAAATGTATATTCACGAGATCAAAGTAGCAAAGGCTTAAGAGTAGGGTGGAATTTTGAGGATTTTGGGGGGAAATGGGTTTCTGACCATGCATAAATCTGCATGCGCTCTAAGAAAGCGTCCGAGGTACACATGCTTTCTGTTGACTGCTGTGTAAAAAAAATTGTGTTTGTTCTTCTGGTTGTGGCAACTTGTTCAAGTTAGTATACCAAGGTTGCTTTGCCCCTTGGAAATCGGAATTATTTTATAATTAGAGAAGGGGGATGCAAAGTCATCAAAGTTGCTGCAAATACTCAATTTTAATCAGAGAAGAAGTGTGGAGCCTCGAGAGCTTTTAAATCTTACTTGCAAACATACATGTTGGCCGGCCTTTAAAACAGAAAAAAGTTTGAGTAAAAGAAACCTCACTAAGTAATAAGCAATACTGGCATAGTGTTCATTTCTTCATATCTAGGTGGTTTTTGGGCGGGGGTGTTTAATCTTTGAAAAGTTTACACGACTTTCCTATGCATGAAATTATGTAACATTAACTTTCAATGCACATTTTGTGTTGTAGGTGAATGATCCACCAGTTAGAAATTCACAAGAATCTTTCATGATGGAGATGCGAGCAGCCCGAATGGTAACAGTGATTTGTGTTTGACTATCGCTCGCTCTCTCAATGAATATATGCATATGTTGAAATTTACTCTGTTGGTGTGCTATGTAATTAAAAACTGTTACAATTGTTATGAAAGCAGTGAATGTTTGATTTGTATATTAATATGAGATCCATTGTTTTTGGAAGAGAATTCATTATTCTTACCGCAGAAATCCCTAGGAAATAGGATAACAACTTTGCTCCATATAACATTCAGGAATCCAAAGTTACAAACCCTCTAAATGTGGGTTACATTTTTGTTTTAGCAAACGCTAGATGTCAGTATGGGCTTTTGTTCCTAGAGCTGGAAATCACCAAGTACTCATTTGGTTTTCCTAATTGTTCTTGATTAATCCACAAACAGGTTCAGGCAGCTGATTCTCTGCTCAAGTTGGTGTCGGAGCTGAAACAAACAGCCATATTTTCAGGATTTGCATCTCTTAATGACCATGTCGACCAAAGAACTTCCGAGTTTAACCAACTGGCTGAAAAATCCGAGCGCATGTTAGCTACAATTGGGGAGGAGGCAGCTGCAAACCTCAAGGAGATGGAGACTCATTATTATGCTTCCACGGAGAGGACTACTCAAGCAGAACCTTGCCATGATCAGTAATCACTTCTCTCTATCCATCTCTCTAATTGTAAGTTTCATGATCAATCAGTGTAAAAGTAAACAAGTCATTGTATTTCAAGCAGGTGAATAAATTTGATCCAAATTTCCAGATTTTCCCGAAACAGATCTCTCAAGTTTTGCTTTTTTTTTTTTCTTGTTATTTCATGACCTTGCAACATTATATAATAGTATAAAATTAGCAGATTTGCATACAAACAAAAGCTTTCTTTTTTCATTCAGAAATTCATAATACTCGTAGCAATGCAGAGTTGCAAACCATGTGTTCGACAAAATTACCCAACCAGCTTGATTCCTTAACTGCACTAGTGGATTACAAACTAAACCTAATTTTCCTAATATAATTAAACCCCAGTAGACCCAAACCCTCCTTGGCCTCTCACAGTCGCATCCAAGTCCTCAACCTCCACAACATCAGTAGTCACAATCTTCTCCAGAATCAGCTGCGCAATCCTATCACCCACCTTCACCTCAAAATCAACATCCGAATGGTTGAACAGTATAACCCCAACCGGTCCTCTGTAATCTGCATCGATCACGCCCGCTCCCACGTCAATCGAATGCTTCCATGCCAATCCAGATCGCGGCGCTGCAAGTTTTACACAAGACTCATTTCAGAAACCAAATCATATATACATGTTATTGCATGTATGAATACAGAGAAATCTACCGATTCGAGCATAAGTTCCTTCAGGTATGGCGATGCTCAGATCAGTCGGCACCAGAGCTTTCCCTCTGGCCGGAACCTTGGTTTCTGTGGCGCTGCGCAATATACCAAAAATAAACCAAACTGAAAAACAAAAATGAAATCGACCCGTAAAAAAGAAGCGATCGAGTTGTATTTACCTGGAGAGATCGTAACCGGCTGCGAGGGGAGAGCCCCTGGAGGGCAAGACGGCCTTGTTCGAGAGCTTTTTGACTCTGAAGAGAGAGGCGATGATTTGGTATGAGCCGTTCTGGTGGAGCTTGGTTTTCTTAGGAGACGGCTCTTGGATTTCGGGGTTGTTGATCTGCATGTCTGATTGGTCCGCCATTGTTAGAGCTCGGGAGGAGAAATGTGGAGGATTAGGGCATTTGGAAATGGAGTTGCAGAGAAATCAAATTGAGAAGGAGGTGGATTGGGTTGGGTTTTAAAAAGAGAAAGGCCCGAGCCAGAGGAGACAATGGCGCCAAAAAGTCCCGCCATTTTCAAGCTCATTTTTTGCGTGATGTGGACCCTTGTACGGCCTTTGTTAATCAGTCTCATCCTTAAATTCTTAGCACTTCCAATAAAAGATCAATATTATTTTAATAAATTTTTTTTTTTCTTGTTCTTTACTTCTTTCTTTATCAAATTATTTGTTTACAAGTTTCTAGATTTAGAATGTTGTTTAAGCAAGCCTAACAATTGATACTTGAATTGGTGCATTTTATTGTTGTTGTTGGAATGTTTTGATTCTATTGACATTTGAAATATGATGTATTTCTATGATGGACTAGCTATGTATATATTTTGCGTAGTTATAGTGCAACAAATATGTCAAAGTGCTTGTTTAGCAGCAGAAAAATAAGAGTTTGCATGCGTAAAAATTATTGACCAACTTATTTCTTTATGGAACAATTTTGATCAACAATTGATATATCGGTTTTTTCTATACAATACACAATAGTTCAATTTTGATATCAAAAGAAATTAAAAATTTATTGTTTCAAATTGGATGATGATAAAAACGATATAAAATTAGAAACTTTGAAACCAATTTGGCAAGACAAGTCTAACTGAGATATCAAAGATATAACTAACTTGCGGGCCACTCGGTTTCGAAAACTAAACCGCAAACAAAAAAGTTGACACTGCCAAACTTAGCACAATGACTAAGATAGCGTTTGTGTACTAATTTCTATTTGAAATCTTGGGAAAAGTGAACATGTTGGGTATTTTTAAACTGTGATTAGTGCGTTCGTTTAATTTTTTCAAGATAACATACTTGGGATTGAAAAATATTATCTTTTTTTGAAATGAGTTAAATAATTCAAAATTTTAAGGAATTGAAACAACACATCTATCATGACATCCGCTTGCGGAAATCAATAGCATTCGTAGCCTAAACTCTAACCGACTTTCAAAACATGTTCCTTTAAATATATTAGAAAATAAATTCATAATTTAAACAAAAAAATAGTTTAATTGGTCTCCAATCTCTATAAGTGATAGTTAAGTGCCGGACAAATAATTCTACATGTACAGATTATTACCAAAAGAAGATAGCGATTACTAGAGTTATGCGAGCGAGGGTTGTGTTTGGATAAAGCTTAACAAATGAATCATTACATACATGTGACTCGCTAATCTATATTTATAAAACTCCCCGTCTTAATATGGTCATCACATTCACTGCATGAGGTCCAAAATTAATTTATAACAATATGGTATATAACATCACGTTAGCTTATTGATGAGTAAAACGAATGTCAATCAATTTATCAAATGTTAGGTTGATTTAATCATTAAACAACTTAAACTCTGTGTGACCATGAGTAAGTCACGTTAGTAAAAAAGTTGCGTAAAATGAAAGACAATCGACTAATTATCTAGAATTAGATAAGTTAAACACCAAAATGATGTAATTTTGAATAAATTATAGAATAGTCACTTCCTTAATATCATTTAAGTTTTTTTTTTTTTTCTTTTCAGCGAGGGGTGCATGGGATGATCAGTGGAGTGATATGTTGATTCGAAGGTAGGGATGATCAGTAGAGTGATATGTTGATTCGAAGGTAGGGAATGGTTGTTGTTTGTGCCCTTAGGAGGTGGAGGGTATTGTATGTGATATTTGTCAATTGTCTTCTTATCGGAGTTGAATGATGGAGGTTACTCGCGATTTCTGCGAGGAAAAAATGGTAGTTGACATGTTAACAAATCTCGAGCAGATGATCGACATAAGGATGATGCCAGTTGAGGTGACGGAAGTTTTATGGGAGCTAGGATGCATCTAGAATGTCTTGGGCTCGCTTAGTCGTTGTTAATTAGCTAGTCGTGTTTTTACTTTTCTGTTTTTCTACCCCAACAAAATAGCATATTTTTTCTAATTTTTATATGTCGACCATGTACACACACAAATAGCGAGAGAGATAAAGATTATAAACCTTTATGTCATGTTATTTTTGCCTAAACATAAACCTGATCCAATCATAAATGACATCTCTCTAAATTTTAATATTTACTCACTTTAATAAATTTGTAGAGTTGTAATATTTGTAGTGACATTTTAAATCTGATCACTATATATATATATATGTCACATTATATTAATTTTTACATATTTACAACGACCGACTTGACTTTTTTTCAACACGGCCAATGTCCTTCTCATCTTGTAAATATTCGAGATTAGGACAGACAAACATGCATATTTTGTGCTCAAATTTGAAACCTGGTCAAACTTGAAACATTTTAAGATGTTTTGATTGTTGTTCAAAACCCGACCCGAAATTGAAACCCGATTTAACAACTCTAATTATGACATATCCATATGGAGTCGATGTTATATGTGTATATTTTGAATAAAGCTAAAAAGAAAAATACATCACATTGTGATAGAAAGCGGGTACTAGCTTACGTGTACTGTAGAGATGTTGAAGAAATTTTATATTAGAAATAAAATACTGTAAATAAAAAAAAATGGCTTGGCAGAGGAGCGACACGTGTGAGTGTCTCTGAGTCCAATCCAAGCCGTTGATTAAAACACTCCCATCTCGCACGGTAATAGTAATTGTGAAGTACAAAATGCCATGTCTTTTGGTTCCTTTACCCTCCTAACAACTCCTACGCACCTAGCGCATTGCGCATCCTACAGCCACCTCTGCTGCGCGTGAGCCACACTTGCTTTTCTTTTTTTTTTTTAAACAACAATATTTACTTTTTTTTTTGTTGTAAGTAACAATAATTTATACTTTAATTAACGTTTTCCTAATTATTCACTATTTTTACGAATTTAACAGAATTTTCATGTCACCTAGAAAAAATACATAAATAAATTTTATTTCAATTAATTATGGGATATATTTGAACTGTTAAGCCAATTGTTCAATATAATGATCTATTTTATTTTATTTATAGAAATTATAAATTAGATAATTAGGATATATTTTTTCTTTTAATATCTTGTACTTTTTTAATCAGTTGAGTTTTACAAAAGAAGTAGCTCTCACCCCCCAAGGAGACCGAGACTCTCTCTCTCAGAAAGCAGCTACTATCCCGTTGGGGAGTTCGGCGTCGGTAGAATTAGAGTTGAAGGAGTGTGTGGCTGAAGTTGTGGAGAATGAGCTATAAATGGATAAGGAAAGAAGGTCTAGGAGCATTCACAGGCTTTAGGGTTTCCATTTTTCATATCATTTTCATTTTCGACTTTTGTCTCTCAGCAATGGCTCTGCATGGGAAGGACGACGGGGGCCTCCGACTATCGGCTTTGGATGTGGAGGAGATGGCTCGAACAGTGGGGGAACTGGGGGTGGACGACGACGAACTCACCTTCAAGTTTGAGAGTGGGGACGTGGAGGAGCTGCAGGGAGGGAATAAGATCTACACGTTTGTAGATCGCTTTCTCTCTGATTCGCCGGTGCACTTTGGCACCATGCAACAAGTCACGACCTGACTATGGCGGCGGACAAGGGAGTTTTGGCCAAAGTCCTCCTGGACCCTACCCCAGGATCGGATTGAAAAACTCGGTTCTTATTCGAGTTTTATATATGGGGAGGACGATGCAGCAAGGGTAGAGAAGCATGACCTATGGACCAACAACGATAATGCTCTAATCATGGAAAAAGTGTGAAGCCCGGTGATAGTTCATACGAGATGGATCTTAACATGTTGGGCATGTGGGTCCAAATGAGAGGGATCCCGATGGGTTATATGACGGAACGGGTGTGCAAAGACTTGGGGGCGGTTAGAGAGTATGTGGAGTCCGATCCACATAATTTTTGCAGAGGTTGGGGTTTCTATTCCAGGGTCCGGGTTAGGTCTGATACCCAAAAACTTTTGCGACGGAAGGCACAGATGGTGGTTGCGAAGATGGGAAGCCATATTATACACTTTCAATATGAGAAGCTTCCCACCTTCTGTTACTTTTGTGGCCGGTTAAGTCACATTGAGAAGGAGTGTACCCATGCGAAGACAGCTACGAATCCTTCTTGGTGGCTCCGAAGAACAAGAGAGCGGGTCTTGGGGCGCAATGGATCTGGTCAAGGCCGAATCAGCCGTGGGCGGACAATAAGGTGGTAGAGAAGGAGGTTTCAATTTCTGTAGCGATGAGAGAGGCTCGAGAGACCAAAGAACGGGCCTCGACGATCTACAAAAGGAAGATGGGCGAAAGCCATACTGATAAGGTTCGACCGGTTGATGAAGAAGGGCCAAAAAATATCCTCGGAGCAGAACTGGGGGACTAGGCCTGCAAGGACGATTCAACTTAGATGGTGATGATGGCCTTGTGCCATCAAAATAGAGATGGTTCGTGGGGGTCCATCTTCAGCGGCAGGGGGGGTCTTTTATTTTTCTGTTTTTATTTTCTGTATTAGGTTGAGGTTTGAGAAGTGGGTAGTACATGCTCGGGGGAGGGCTTGCCCAGTGCCCTTGGTTTGCTGAATCGGGTAACACCCAACCTATTTAAGGTAATCCTTAGTTCGGTCAAATTCCCCAACATATATCAGGGCTCGTATCTTCTGTCACGAACGACCAAGTTGTCTTTATGGTTTCTAGGATTGTACTAATTAAAGTCGTTTATGCAATAAAGCTTCATTTTAAGGTAAAAAAAAATAATAATCTCATCCCATACTATGGAGTATGGATAATAAGACTTGAACTTGAGACCTCAAAGACAATCCAAAACATTTTTAGCGTTTGGATCAATAATAATAGCACATGATTGAATTTTTTGAATATTCTGTTATCTTTAACGGAAATTTTGGACGGATAGTTTTCTAACAAAGTACAAGGTATCCAATAGTTACAAACTAAAGTTGAAAGAATCAATGTGCAAAATGTGTTAAGTACGGAGCATGTACGTGTAATTTTCCCTTTTATTTATTCACATGCAAATATTGAACTTTTAACAAGTTTTTTCTCTTATGAATAAATCAAAAGTACTTGCTCTAATGATAAAATTGGGTTGCCCCAATACGAGTTTAAAGTTTATTAATCAATTTGTTTTCAAAAGATCAAACGGATACAGTAAAATATTTACAACTCTCTAGGGTAACTAATTTAGTTAGCCTGAACTTCATATTTACTATAAATTCTACATACTTTCTTCTACTATTGGTAAGTTAGAACTGATTTTGCTTTCTTAACATTTTTAGATATTCTCTTTGAATTGGTTAGTTAAAATTTTATTTTATCTCTGATGCTATGTTATGACTCGGTTAATTCAAATGCATTAGAGTTGTTTGTCGTCTTGTACAAATGTACGAAAATTTTCTCAAGTATTTATTCTAAATAACTTTCACTCAAGTTTCAGTTATGGATCTCGAACATGTGACCTACACTAGGCAACAAACCAAAAACTGGGTCTTTGGATGTGCAGTCTATACATCGCCTCATCTGCAAGATAAGTAAGATATTGACCATAAATCACAAAAAAGATATAGAGTTTTAGAGATATAAAGTAAAATGCAATTGTGTGAGATCATCTTCTCTTATCTACATAAAGGTATTTATACTTGTTACCATTCATGACACATGTTGATGCATGGTTAGTCAGGCCAAAGTGAGTTATGTTTTACGAGCATTTGTGGTTTGTGCGGGCGTGTTGCTCACGTGCGTTGGATGTGTCCAAGAATTTACATATGTTTCTTGGGTACCGAGGAGAGTATCAAAGTCCATAAAAATCTTTACCGCTCGAGTACGCATCTTAGTGACTTCAAAAATGGTGATTGATTATTATCAACATCTGGTGAGTTTAGAGGCCTTCGAGGCAACCCAAGAAGTTTGAGCTCCCACATATGTTTATCAAGTGTTATGGTCTTTCTGAAGTTTCAGACGGGTCTCATATATGTATAAATGAACGGGATCTCCTCAAGATCCAAAACTTTGCCTCATGTCGTGACGAGCTTGATTGATATACATATGATCTCTGTTGTTGTGGTCATGCCACTCAAGAACGTTGCGACAAAGAATATCTTCACAACGAAATTTGCTATCACAAACTTGATCACCAAGTCGTTTATCTTTATGTCACTCAAGACCATTGTGATGAAGAATCTTGTCACAACGAGCTTGATTGTTATGTGCTTGATCTTCATTATCGAGGCTTGTTTGATTGTTCCTCGTTAGAAGCTCGTCGTAACAAAATTGACTTAAAAGAAAACCGCCTCGACGAATGAAGGGAATTGTCGTAGTGCGATTGGGCATCATGACTTTAGTTGCTTAGTTTTGAGCTTATTTATCATATCAATCCGATCATCGATTGTCTTTATTGACCACTGAGAGTTTTGTTAAGCTTATTTGATGGTTGATGACGCATTGCTCTTGTTTCCAATGACTTGAAGTGGGCGCGACGGACTAAGTCGCAATTGACAGTTCAACGCTTTAGGCGCATACTTTTGATCATCGAAAACACATTTTTGTTGTTGTGAAATAGAGGTGACATGTCGCTCGGACAACACATGTCATCTCGTCATTCGTATGGTAAACTTGTGACTTTATTTTTAATATCTAACCACTCTTTAACTAGTAATTCATGCTTAAATAAATTCATAAAAGAGAATGCATACATGTATATATCTTTTAATAGCTAGTTAATTATAATTGTTCCTCCCTAACCTAATGCATAATCAACAACCATCAACGAGACAAGTAGGTTAAGACGCTTATCTCTTTTGAGCTTTCAGGTTTGATCCTCAGTTGTTATGTTTGCTGATAAAAAAAAAACAAGGCATAATACTCTATTACACATATACCACGACATTAGAAGTAAATATATACTCCCTCTGTTCCAAAATGAGTGTCTTGTTTATATTTTTATGTTATTATATTAGTGTTCTTCCCATATTACCCTTATCACTTATGCACGTGGGCAAATCTGCACATGGGTGCACATGGAGAAAGTGAGGGTTATATTGCAAACACACTAAATTATCTTGTAATTCTTAATTTTTGCAAAAAATAGAAACAAAACACTCATTTTGGGATGGGGGGAGTAATTATTATCCTCTAAATTTTAATCTATCATAATCTACTATCGTATTCCAAAACAGGTTGGACCAAATGTTTAAGTTATTTGGATTCTCTTCGAGGTATTAAGTTTGGGCATCTTTGTAAAAGATATGAGATACGATTTGAGTTTAAAAGGAAGAGTTATACTACAGTTGTGCAACTCAAACAATAATAATAATAAAAATAATTATTTTATCGTGTTGAAATTAAATTATCAAAGCGTAGCACAGTGATTTTCACGTTTTTCAGTTGGCGCGTGCGAATGTATTCCGCAAGGGGTTTTTAGAACCAGTCCAACAAGTAGGGTCTAGCGAACAAGTTAGCTGCTGTTGGCTAACATGCGCCGGGGTGCTTGAACCCCTTAACCTACACACATTTATCCTCCTCCGCACTTTAACCTAAAAACCCTTTGTCTCTCGCATTCGCTCCCTTGTCACTGAAAACTCAATCAGAACAACACACTGTTCTCTCTGCAATTATCGCCGATCACCGCCATGGCTCATCGTTCCGACTCCGGTTCTCGCAACCACCTCTCCGTCACTCCACCCCACCAGATCTCCAAAGGTATCTCCAATGCCCTAATCTCTCTCCGACCTTCTCGTCTCCATTTCTGCTGTCTTCTGGCATTCGCTGCAGTACGCTCGCACTCGCTGCAAAACCCTACGCCGACCTTTTATCACTGATTAAAGTTACTGTTTTTTCCACTTCTGTGTTTCGGTACCATGTCCATGGGCGTGTCTTGCTTCCTAGGGTTTTGCTTGAAACGCGCGAATGCGTTTTTGTTTACAATTAATCGTCCTCAATTTCTTTCAGATGAGTTGGGTCCAGATTCTCAAGAGTGACGAGTGTCTGGACTCCCCATTATTTTCTGATCATGTTCCAGTCAGGTTTTTTAAATTCTCGATTTTTTAACATGTTCTTAAGATGCGGAGTAATGCGAATGTGGTTGGTGAATTTTGTGTGTGTTTTTAGCATTGCTTGTTTTGGCGGCTATATTGCATGTCATTACACTGATCATTTTGTGGACGATTAGTCTTCTGTAAATGAGATGTGGTTGTATTTGATGAATTTGTGGTTCATTGGATAATCTACACTCAACTGTAAATGTTAACTTTGTATGGGGTCTTATCATTCATCCATATGAATTTTAACTCTAGTGATCTCTATTCGGTTTGATGAAGTATGTCCTTCGAAAATTTTCCCTATCATGTAAGTTACTCTGGTTTCAGTGGCTGTTTGACTTACAGCTGTGTGTTCTTCTGAACCTGCTTTGGTATGTGTCAAAATTATTGCCCATAATTCAAGGCTTCATATACAGGATGTGAACAGGTATGTAAGCTGGTGTTTGTAGACTATAGATTAATAATAGCTATACAAATAATGACACAGTCCTTGGTTAGTTCATGAATTTGTTCTGTGCCTGTATTTGTTTAGAATCTGTCTTAATGATGGAAAAATGAACAAAAGAAAAGCAATTGACTGTTTTTACCTAATTTGTCCCTATTCTTATTAGTACTTCTTAACCTAGTATATTTTGTTGGGTTTCCTTTCAGCAAATCATTTAACCCTGAAATGAGTTTTCAATTCTCTCAGTCCCATTGAAAGAGGGTAATCATATTTTTTAGTCATCCCCCAACACAAGAGTTTTGGACCATGAATCCAATCCCTCTTGTTTTCCTCTGAACCACTTTCTTGTCTTTCAGCTTCACTACCATTCTTACAAGAATGTTCTGTCTTGTTTTTATTACGTCACATGAATGAAAATTTAGGATTTGTTTCCTTGTTGGTATGAATCAGTAAATAAATTTCTATATTAAGGTATGACTTGCATTGGACCTTAGATTGTTTTAAGAAGCTAATGGGTATAAGAATTTTGGTTAGGATCTGCGTAATCTTGTTGTTGAAATTGTTGAGGCAAGGACTTGAAGGAATTTATGCTGTTTTATCTCACAGTTATGTTTGGTGTAATGAACTTGTTAATTTGAACTTTGTGCGTGTATTTTAGTTTCTTGGAAGGTTTGATTGGATTTGGTTTGTGTTATAATCTATGCTTTCTTTTGACGCTTTAATTGCATGGTTTTTGAAATGATTTGAGTGCCAAAAAATTGACAAATGTTGAAAAATATGAGAGGCGTGACCAAGGGGGAAAGGATGTCAACTAGGTAATATGCATGCAGATTTGCAAATAAAGTGCATCAACGTATGACTATTCTAGAGCCATGTGCTTTTGCAACCAGATCTTTATTTTCTTCTAAATGGAACATTTTCTACAGATTTTTTTTCTTTGTCTGTTCTAATGACGCTTCAGAAGTGTAATTTAACTTTCAATCCCCTCATATTGAAACTGGATTATTTTGGCAGCCATACACACTATCCAGTGCTATTGATGAATTGTTCTCTTACGTATATTTGATTTCAATGGCAATTATATTGAAGCTTCTGTTTTTATGCAGATGCTCATAAACCTGACAATCCCATTCCACTATCACCACAGTGGCTCCATTCGAAGTCAGGGGATAGTAAGCAAGGAATTGGAGCTGGGGTGTGTGTTATTTTTACTTTAAATATATGTTTGTAGACTATTTTTATTGTTAAGTTAGCTTATATCATAGCAAATTTTGTTTAAATTCTACATTTTATTAACAACGAATGAGTCATAACAGCAGCAAATAGAAATTTAAGTTTTTTCATGCATACAGGAAAACCATCCTGGTTTATATTCACTTCCTGGTTCTCGCTCTGATATGAAAGTATCAGGAAATGGTGAAGAGATGACTGACACACAGAAGAAAAAGGATGTTTTCAGACCATCCTTGCTTGATATGGAGACTGGTCGTCGTGATCGCTGGCGTGATGAAGAAAGGGACACCAATTCATCCGTTCGCAAAGATCGTTGGAGAGAAGGAGACAAGGAGCTTGGTGATACCCGACGATTGGAGCGGTGGACTGAAAATTCATCTTCAAGACATTTAGGGGAAGTACGTCGTGCCCCGTCTGAGCGGTGGACTGATTCAACTAACAAGGATGCTAATTATGATCAACGTCGTGAAAGCAAATGGAACACACGCTGGGGACCTGATGATAAAGAGACTGAAGGTTTGCGTAATAAGTGGATGGACTCTGGAAAAGATGGTGACACCTCTCTTGACAAGGGATTGTCTCATACACCTAATCATGGAAAGGATGAGAAAGAGGGGGAACTTTATCGGCCATGGAGACCCAACTCTCAAGGTCGAGGAAGGGGAGAACCTGCTCATCACTCTACTGTAACACCGAATAAACAAATTCCTACATTTTCTTATGCCCGTGGACGTGGGGAGACTACTCCTCCAACCTTTTCCCTCGGTCGTGGTAGGGTTCATTCTGGTGGAAGTGTAAGCCATGGCTCTCCTCATTCTCAATCGCTAGGAGCTACATTAGATAAAGGTGAAAGTGGCCACGGAGACCCATCCCCATTAAGATATAGTAGGACAAAGTTGCTTCATGTTTACAGGATGATTGATATGACTTCACATAGAAAGTTTGTAGATGGGTTTGTACAAGTGCCTTCTCTTACAATTGAAGAACCATTAGAGCCTTTGGCTTTGTGTGCACCTAGTCATGAAGAACAGGTAATGTTTATGATAGTTATTTTAATCAGTCATTTTATTGTTTCCAGGGGCTTGTTTAATTGGTTTATTTGTGTAGGCTGTTCTGAGGGGAATTGACAAAGGCGACATATTAAGTAATGGCGCACCTCAGATTTCTAAAGATGGATCTGCTACAAGGAACTCTATGGATTATACACAATCTAGACGGACCAAACCTGGTAGCCCGTTTGTTCAGAGTAATATTCTTTATATTTAACTGTATATTTTATGTAGAGATTAACTCTTGCTGGAATTGGTTTGAGCAGGCAGTAGAGAAGATTTACCACTTGCTGGTGATGATGGCAAAGATGATATGGTTGATGATATGAAGGTTGGTTATACAAATTATTCTGATGATCCCTCCCATGAGAAGCAGGTGCAGTACCGTGGGTCCAGCTTCAAGATGGAAACGAACCAGGATCATATGATACACCCAGATAACAATCTCAGAGCTGAAGGTACTTCTTTCTTGCTGTATTTTGAGTTCTCTTAATGTGTTTCAACAGCGTCCGATTATGGTTCTAACATTGAATTACGTGCAACAAAAGAGATAATAGAGATGTTGGTAGTTATTGTATTAAAGAAAATGTGAGAGAAATCGGCAGGGATATAGAATGGGAGTTACATTATTAATGGAGTGGATATTGTAGTAGATAATGTATAAAAGATACGTAAGTCTTTTACATCAAAATTTGTGGCCTGAAGCACAATAACAGCAAGCGCCTGTGCAAATGCTGGGCGTTTTTTTTCTGGTACCTATATTTATAATAAATACTTCTGTGCAGCTTTTAGAGAAGATGGTGGTTCATTTAGAAAGGCTGATGAAGTACCAATTAATAGGGAATCTGGTCTGCAAGGAAATACATCTGTTCATCCTGGTACTATGTGGCGAGCCCACTCATTCGGAGAACGCTCTATTGCAACCCATGATTGGAAGGAAGTTTCAGGTGATATGAGGTCTAGAACTCCTGATCTGGGCTGGTCCCAACAACAGAAGGATCTTAGAAATGAGTGTGAAACTAAATTTGCTGATCCATCTTACTCTAAAGATGAAGCTAAGTGGCAATCCCGTGAGGATCCTATTATGAAAAGGCAGCCGTCTGCAGTTATGGAAAGGGAACAAGAAGCCAGGAAACTTCTACTATCCTCTCCAGAAGACCTACTCCTTTACTATAAAGATCCACAGGGTGAAATTCAAGGTCCTTTTCCTGGTGTTGATATAATTGGTTGGTTTGAAGCTGGATATTTTGGTATAGATTTGCAAGTTCGCCCTGTAAATGCACCAAATGACATACCTTTTGCTTCGCTTGG
The DNA here is from genome assembly GCA_036897625.1 of Pelargonium cotyledonis. Lineage (NCBI taxonomy): Eukaryota > Viridiplantae > Streptophyta > Magnoliopsida > Geraniales > Geraniaceae > Pelargonium > Pelargonium cotyledonis. Next base: position 31,930 of record JAYMTA010000114.1, read on the forward strand.
TGATGTGATGCCTCATCTACGAGCTAAAGCGAGGCCACCGCCTGGATTCGGTGTACCAAAACAGAACGATTTTGTTGATTCAGCTAATAGGCCAAATTCTAGTGGTTTTGGAAATATTCATGCCGCTTTGAATAATATTGATGTGATAAGAAATGAGATAAGGAGTAAACACGGTTCGACGACAGAAGCTGAAAATAAGTTTTTGGAATCCCTGATGTCTGGTAGCTCTAGCAATTCTGCCCTGGAAAAGCTTGCATTGTCTGAAGGTTGGTTTTCCTATAGAAAAAATATATATATTTTTGTGATCCTGACTAACGGATGTCAGACTCACTCACAATATTTTACTTTTCCATTTTTTTTGTGTTCATTGTTAACAGTTGGCAGTTTGCATTGATTTGTAGGTTTGCAAGGATTTATTGGAAATAATTCGAGCACTATGCTCCCATCTGGAGTAGATAGTGGGAACAACCTTTACCTTCTAGCAAAGAGAATGGCTCTTGAACGGCAGAGATCTATACCTACTCCTTATCCTTACTGGCCAGGTAGAGATGCTCCGTCTGTGGTTTCAAATTCAGAAAGTGTACCTGACCCCCCAGTACAGCAGCATTCTCGTCAAGCTCTGCAGTCTCAAAGCTCTGACTTGATGTCTATCCTACAAGGTTTATCTGACAGGTCTTCATCTGGAGGTAGCAACCCTGCTAGTAACTGGTCAAATTTCCCTGTACAAGGTAGTTTGGATCCACTCCAGGATAAGCTTGACATGCATCATGGTCAAAATTTTCTTCCCCAAGGCCCATATGGGATCCAACAACAGAGGGTGCAACTGCAGAGTCCGCCTATATCAAATCTACTCGCTCAGGCTATGGATAATCCTTCCAGCATACCTCAAGATCCGCAAGTACTCAATCTGTCACACCAGCAATACTTGCTGCAGTTACATTCACAGGCACCTCCTCCTCCTCCTCCTCCTCCTCAGCAGCAGCTGTCTGTCTTAGATAAAATAATATTGCTTAAGCAGCAGCAACAGAAACAGGAGGAGCAGCAACAGTTATTGCGCCAACAGCAATTGCTTTCACAGGTTCTGTCTGAGCAGCATTCCAACCAGCGTTTTGGTGATCCATCTTATGGACAGTTACAATCTGCTGGAATACCACCAGCTACTGCATCTCTTGACTCTGGGAGTCTCCAGCCATTGCAAGAGATATTTCACATGGGCTCACAAATGCCTGTTCCCAACATGCAAGAACGCTCTGCAAATTTTGTGAATTTACCCCCTCAAGTTTCTCAGGATGTTAATTATAGTGCTATTCCTGAAGCTTCTTCTGTACACCTGCCTCATCAAATGTTCAGTAATATTACTCCCCAGAAAAGTTGGAGTTCCACTCTTCCGGAACGAGCTGATGAACTCCATTCCAAGGAACAATTGCTCCCTACAAATCATGCCGATAGCACACCTTCACAAGATGAACTGAACAATTATTTGGCATCATCTCCTCTTGAACAGAATCCCATTGATGCTTCAAACCTTGTTGCTCCCCCAACTTTGGAGCAGTCTTTTGAAAAATTGACTGATAGGAATGTTGTGGTTACAACATCTGGTCCTACGTCAGGTTCTGTACCGTTGGAGTGTCCAGGAATCACAGTGGCTGTTCCAGCTGTAAAAAATTCTGAGAATGAAAAGGCTGCAAGGGAAGATGTTCTTGATGCAAATGTTCTGCCTGAGAACACTGTTAACAAGCAGCTTGCTGAGAAAGAAAAATGCAAAGATGAGCCTACGGCAGAGGCGAAAACGGTTGAGGCGCGCGAGGTAAAAAAGACTTCCGAGAAGAAGTCGAGAAAGCAAAAATCTTCAAAGTCACAGGCTGCTGACCAGGCAAAGGGACTTTCCAAACTTACTTCACAGCAACTAAAGCAACCGGAACTGGAGGTACAAAGTAGTTCAGGGGAACAATTTTATGAATCATCTGGTCAAATGACCAAAAGCTCAAAATCTGGATTTGCTACTGTTGATGTTCTGGATTCCCAACAAGTCAAGAGCTCATTGCCTGCTAGTGTTGATACTGTGGAAGTTAAAAACGAGTCTAATATGGTTGGTTCTGGGTCCGTGCAGAACTCCCAAATGAATTCTGCTCAGCGGGCTTGGAAACCTGCTCCCGGTTTTAAACCAAAGTCGTTATTGGAAATCCAGCTGGAAGAACAGAGGAGAGCACAGACAGAAATGGTGGTCTCTGACATTACCAATTCTGTTAACTCCCTGAGTTTGCCTACTCCTTGGGCTGGGGTTGTGGCCAATTCAGACTCTAAAAGCTCTATAGAAATTCCAAGAGATGCTGTTAGTGCCGAATTGAATCTTGGGAAGTATGAAAGTTCTGAGACACCAAAGACCAAGAAGAGCCAGTTACATGATCTCTTGGCGGAAGAAGTTCTGGCAAAGTCCACTGAAAAAGATGTGGATGTTTCAGACAATATATCTAATTTGCCTTCCTCTCAAGTCAATACTACAGAATCTTTAGATGAAGGTAACTTTATCGAGGCCAAAGAGACTAAAAAGAGCAGGAAAAAATCTGCAAAAGCTAAGGGTGCTGGAGCCAAGGCCTCAGTGCCCACTGCTCTCTCTGACGTGCCTGTCGCTTCAAACCCTGTTGATAAAAGCAAGAATTCTCGTTTGGTTCAAGAGCCAGTATTGCCTGCAATACCATCAGGTCCTTCATTTGGAGATTTTGTTCTCTGGAAGGGTGGTAGTGAGCCAGTAAACTCTTCTCCTGCTCCAGCATGGTCTACTGAGTCTGGGAAGCCTTCCAAAGCCGCATCTTTAAGAGACATCCTGAAGGAGCAGGAGAAGAAGTCTTCATCTTCTGTTCAGCTCCAACACCAAGTGCCAGTTCCTCAGAAAATCCAGCCAACTCTGGCAGCCCGTGGAAGTGGTCCTTTGTGGTCTATTTCTGGATCTTCTCCATCTAAGGCCGCGTCTCCTGTTCAGATTAATTCTTCTCAGTCAAAGTACAAAGGAGATGATGACCTCTTCTGGGGCCCTGCTGATCAGTCAAAGCAAGACACAAAGCAGTATGATTCCATACTTTCTCCATGCATTACTTTTACATGCTTATTTTTGTTAGTATGCTACTTTATTTTGAAAAAAAAAATGATTTTGATATACTACATGATTGAAACTCAGGGGTTGCATGTTTTTCTTTTCATTGACTATCATCGAACACTCCTGGCTCCCAACTCAAATCTTATTTTGTGTTGTCCCTGCCAGTTTTATCATCTTATTGTATATCCTCATTTCTAGATGGGATATTACAATATCATATGTGTGTAAAGAGAGAGAATAAGGAATCTAAGCCAACTAATTTTTGGCTTAGCCTAAGCCAAACCAATGAGGTGATGACACCTCACGAAATTTGCTCACATCCACCAAAGTGAATTGGTGTGAGCGGAGCGACCCGCCCTAATGCAACTGTGTTATGAAACTGTTATGAGGTGTCATCATCTGATATTGTTATGAAACTGTGTTTCTTTGTATGCTGTTGTACTTTTGAGTAAATATTGTTTTTTTTTTTTGGGTGATCTAAATTTGTGCCTGATATTTTGGGGTTGTATATTGAACACTTGTTTCTCATTGAAGTGAATGCAAGGCTTGGCTCAAACCCCCGGGGATAATCACATAACATCTCTGTAATTAGGGTTCTGTCTCTATTTCTATCCTGTTTAACCCACTCAGGTCCACTTGATAATGAACTTATGTGTAGAAGGCACTGTTCCAGGGAACTTTTGTTTTCTGTTTGATCCATGTGTGGGAACTGATTGCAGTCATCATCTGTGCCCGTGCTTCTTTATCCTTTCCCATTTAACCGCTTAACAGTGATTCTCTTTTCGCAGTGTTATGAAGATGTATTCTTCAGTAAATGTATTTCTTTTAAGTTTATACTTCGTGTTTTAGCAATTTGAAAATGGATAAATGAGTTCTGAAAAAGAGGTTGCCTGATAGTGCTATCTACTTCTATGGTGGTGTGTAAAAAATATATTGTAGATAATTGATCTGTTGAAGTATGCTAGTATCCCACATTGTTTAAATTTGTAGATGTAACCTTTAAATGAACTAGTTGGATCCTTTAATATTGTATTAGAGCTGGATTGGTCGTAGCTTGGGGCTTGCCTCCCTGATTTTTCTTGGTCCATATACAAGGTCCGTTGCGTTGTCAAGCCCTGTATGTGAGGGGGACTGTTGAAATATCCACATAGAAAGAATATGGAGTTGGTGACTATTTGATATTCTAGTTGAATCCTCAATCTACTAGCTTTTTTTCTTTTCGATCAAAGTGAATTTTAATATGAATTAACCGTTTGATTATTTTTGGGAGCTCTCGCCACATTTTTTAAACAAGGTTTAAGACGCATTTGAATTTGCCTAAGTGCTGGACTGCAACTACTGAATAGTGTGAAGTCAAACAATTATGGATAGTATGAGCCTTGCTGAAATTTTTGTAGTTGTATTTGTTACTATTGGTGTTAGTTTCTGTATCTGTCGGAAATACTGTTTTTTAGCAGTGCTTGGGTGTGTCTCACACTTATGTCCGGACTATTTTATCTTTGGGGATTATTGTTCTTGACATGTAGTTTCCATTTTCTTTTTTGTTGCTTTGTTTGCTATGTAACCTTTTATACTATATCTAGTTTTGGCTTTGACCCTTTTACAGAGGGAAAGGAAAATAAAATTATCTTCATTCTTATGATCAGGGCGGATTTCCCTAATCTTGCAACCCAGGGCAGTTGGAGCACTAAAAACACTCCTGTAAAAGGAGCTGCAGGTGGGTCATTAAGTCGGCAAAAGTCTGTTGGTGTCAAACAATCCAAACAATCTCTTTCATCCTCACCGGCGTCTGCTCAACCCTCTCTGAAAGGAAAAAGAGATGCCATGTCCAAACATTCAGGTAAGCCTCTGGAAACTGAGGACAATTTCTTTAAAGATGAATGGTTTCCTTACTTTGTTTTCTACCCCTTATCTGCAGAGGCAATGGGGTTCAGAGATTGGTGTGAGAGTGAGTGTGTTAGGCTTATAGGGACAAAAGGTAAATTGTCACTGGTTTTTATTTTTGACAAAAGCTAGTACTTGTGAGGGCATGTTTGGAATCTTTTTATTTTTTTATCTTGATTGAATCGAACATACTTCTAATGACATCTGTTCTCCCATCTAGATACTAGCGTCCTGGAGTTTTGTTTAAAGCAATCCAGATCAGAGGCTGAAATGCTTTTGAAAGAGAATCTTGGATCTGCTGATCCTTATCACGAGTTCATTGACAAATTCCTCAACTACAAGGACTTGTTACCGGCTGATGTACTTGCAATCGCATTTGAGAGCGGGACAGATAGGAAGGTAACTGGAATGAGTATGACGGGGAATGCAAATTCTGTAAATGCTGGAGCATCAGCTGTGGTTGGTTATGGGGATTATGATGGCGATGGTTCGGCAAAAGGAGGAGGCAAGAAAAAGGGAAAGAAGGGAAAGAAGGTGAGCCCGGCAGTTCTTGGATTTAATATAGTGAGTAACAGGATCATGATGGGTGAGATCCAAACAGTGGAAGACTAGGATGGAGAAAGTGAGTGAGTTCAATCATTAGTGAGGAAGGCAGTTGTTTATACATTTGGTTTTAACTGTATGTAAATGGTTTCACCTAGATTTTTTTAAATCCTTTTGGGTTACAGAGAGCCACAACAGTAGCAGCCGCAGCAGCACTTTATTATCTGCTGGAGCGATTTTGATTTTGTGAATTAATATTTAGACAGTAGAGCTCTTGTTATTTTTGTTCAATTAGAAAGCCTGAGCAAGGTTATCATTTGACGCCTTGTTTCATGTGCTTTTTATGCCTTTTATTTCACTCTCTGCATACTATTCTCGTATATGGATTATACTCAAATATGACCAATTAACTATACGAAATGGCTACCAAAGGTGGTTGAGCAGAGCGGTTGAAGTGCTCATATATATTTTTTAAAGTCTTTGCATAGGATTCTCTTGTTCTTTTAGCTCATTTTTGAAGGACCAACTTATTTGATTCATAAATTACTAGCAGTTTAACTGAATTCATTTGATTACTGAAAGTTGCCACTTAAATTATGAACTATGAAGTAAAAATTGTTTTCCACTTGAAATCAAGCATTTGTTTTACAGAAATTGATGCCGGTACCTAAATTTTTAATTGGTAAATTCCGAGATAAACGGAAGCTTCAATTTAGGGCAAAATTGATTTTATATATCACTAACATAACATGTGTCATCTATGTAGATGAGATACATGTGTTACAAGTACAAAAAACAGAGGATCATAAGTAATTTCCCCAATTCCATAATAGAAGTGCAAATATACATATACATACATATATATATATATATGTGTGTGTTGAACTTGAACCCACAATGCAATTGTGACTTATTTGAGCAAAAAGGGATGGATTTATAGTAAAATGGTTATCCATCTTTTGATGGAGTCCATGGTGTCCGTACATTCATACTCTCCCCACTGTAAGAACATAGCTACCTCATTGCTTTCCTCCACTTTCCATTTTTCCCAACAACACTGCACATCAAGCACAACACATAACAACCATGGAATTCTGAATTTCACATCACTTGAGCATACAATAAATTCTTTTATCTTGCCTATAAATTAAAAGCACCATATGAAACTAATAAATGGACCTGTCCATTACAGCTCAATATTTTCAGAAAACCCCCAGAAAGATAAGACACATTAGTTGCTCACCTACCTTCATTACTGAAGACCATCTTGATATGCTAAAACTAGAGAACAGAGATGACACAGAATCCACTTATATTTTATTTACTAGTTTGTGAATCATGTGATGTGAATGTGGTCATTGTTTTGTCATTTGTGGTCCTGGAATTTAACAAATTCATTGCTTGGATCAATTTTGTTCTCATTTACATTTCAAGTTTTTTGTGGACATGAATTCCAATTTCTGGCAGAACCTGGTACAGCCCAACCAGGAAAGGTTTAATCTTTTAATTTTAAACGAGACATGGTTTCAGATCTTCAAATTCTCAAGCAAACTCCAAGAAATTAAAATGGTTTCAAGCAACCATATCCAAACAATTATTAGAAAGTGAGTAACTAACCCAGAATGAAGAGGAAGTGGATCGAGAGGTATCGCGAGCAGAGACATCTTGGCGATCTCGGAAACGGCGGCGTTTCGGACGGCGGGAACATCGCTGACGAGGTGCTCGTACGCCGCCGGAAAAGCCTCCAGCCAGAATCGAGGCAAGCGAGCGGTGGCGCTGTGGCTGTACACATCCCACATGTTCCTCACCAGTTTCTCTCTCTCCTCCACCTCCTGCAAAATATTGAAATCTCTATCCAGTACTACACGAACACAAAATCATGAAATTGGAGACGAGAGAGTGAGATTGAGAGCGATACCAGGATGTCGACGTCGTCGGGGACGGCGAATTTGGGGTGGTCGGAGAAGCGGGAGAGGTGGCTGATGGAGGACCATTTGAGGGTAACGGAGCCGGTGAACATGGACCAGAATGCGAGCAACAGAATAGCGGCCAGTACCCAGAACTTGTAGCCGATTTTGCCGAACAAGGCGCCGGGATCGGAGGCCTCCCTTTTCACCGACACCGGAGCGGACGGCGAGGGTATGGAGGCAGTTGCGGTGGTGGGTGCATCGTCTTGCTTCATGGCTAAGGTGTGATCTTGATCTGAGAGTGGAGTGAATAGGGAGAGAGTAAGTGAGGTGAATAATGGAGTACAAGACTTTAGAGGAGCATGTGAGGTCCTCCGACAGTGGCAGACAAGAGAGAGAAGGGTTACAATTTGTACTGTCCCTACTGGTTTTTCACTCCATTGTTGTCACCGTTTGTTCTTGACTCATGTTTCTTTATCAACACATTTTCCGAATTCACTATATGAAATGCATTCATAATCATCCACTTGTGATATTTTTTTTAAGGGTGATATGATGCATTTGACACACAAGTCTTTTACTATAGACAATTTAGATTAGTCACCAATCATATTTCACACAAATATGCTATAGTCTTTATTTTATCAAAGTTGAGCCGAAAAAACTCTTTTTTTTGAAAAAAAAAATAGTTTAACTGTTTATATAAAAATTCTGATAAAAAATAAAAATATTTAATTTATATTAGTTAAAATAAATAAATGACTAAAAAAATTGTAAAGTTAAACAATAAATTGAATCGTGGAATAAATATATGTGTAATTTGAAGAAAAATAAAAGAAC